>CAXKVY010000212.1:0-65780 GCA_964058915.1 Tetropium fuscum | reverse complement strand
GATCTCCAGATCTCACTCCCCTAGACTACTTTTTATGGGGCTATTTAAAGAGCAAAGTCTATTTCAATAGACCAAATACCATCGAAGAATTAAAGGACAGAATTCGCAATGAAATTCGAACCATTCAACCCGATACTGTTGGTAAGGTTCTGCAGGAGTTTCAGTGGCGGATGGGATATTGCCAGGAAGTGAATGGAGGTCACTTTAAAAATTTACTCTGATTTTATTTTTTACTTTAATTATTTATCATTTATTTGTTAAAATATTTTTTTATTTGTTTAAATTGTTGTTAAAAAATTAAACAGATTACTCCCAAATCTTTCAAAATGTTCGATAAGCTACCAAAATAAATAATATTACTCCTTAATCTTTTAAAATGTAATAAGCTATAAGCTATTAGAATCAATAAGCTATTAAAAATCTTGACCCGCCCGATAGCTTATGCATGGTGCCATGGTACATTTTATAAACTTTGCAACCGAATATCTCGAAAACTTTAATGTTAAAGGTACTATGTTTTTGACATATTCACACTCAGAAAAATGTGCTCTATCGAAATCCGGGAAAAAAAATATGGGTTGTCATTTAAAAATATATATATATATATATATATATATATATATATATATATATATATATATATATATATATATATATATATATATATATATATATATATATATAGATAATGTACAGGCATCATTTCATTTGAAACTATTTAAAAAAAACAATGTATCGATGTGAGCTAGTGCGGTATCTCCTAAATATCCTACGAAAGCGGAATATGAAATATGAACTCTTGTTTTCTCAGATCTTAATGACTTTCATGTTATACCGGATATAAAATGTATTTTTTCCTTTCCAAAATGTTCTATATCTTTTTCGGGGCGGTGTGTTTATTCTTTTCATTAGTTTCCTTATTCTCCACATCCGTATTTTCCATTCCCTTCCTTTGAGGTAAAACAAATAGTAGTACAAAGGCATTCGTTCCTGTATATGTTGTACCTATGTTTATTAAGAGACGAATTTCGAAAGCCTAGTTAACAAATCGGTCTTTGGCATCAATGATCAAAGAGGAAAATTATCACAAATGTTTAACATATGAAATCAAACGCTTCACGTATTAACATTCGTCAATACGTATAAACAGTCAATAGATATCGTAAACATCATATTTCAATTATTGTGGAGTTTTAAATTTATTCTACTTTCGTCAGACAAATTCTCCATGCTTAGAACATAAAGTATCACTTATTCTCTTAACATCATAATATAATCGTACTAATTGTGACACTTGTTATGATGTTTAATAGTCATTTTAATCTGTTACAATTGGATAAAACATTTTTATTTTTTATTATTATAATTGTTCTCTCTCTTTTTTGACTCTCGTATTTAGTGCTCTTTAGATTTTTTTTTGTCCTCTCTTGATACGATCAGTATGTCATTCGATTATGCTATTATTTAGATAAAGAACAATACAATGTGTAATCGGAGTAGAAATTCAAGTTCTGTAAGTATCTTAATCACTAAATTAATATTCTTTATCTAAAGCTACATCGTGTTTAATTGCAAGGGTTCACTTGAGTAATTGGCCCATAACGTTGAAGATTTCATCTCTGAACAAAGCTCTAAAGTATGCCATTATACCATTTTCTGAGAATGAACTCGTACTTTTATTCGTGTGATAGATCGTGCGATAGATAGAACTTTTATATGCATACTCGCATTTTTCTCGGGATTTTTTTTGCGTCCAATACTATAGTAGATAAGTACAGGCAGCACAGACAGTGCGTACCCAGTTTCACGCCTTGTTGAAATGGTATTTTTTTGTTGTTCTTTATCCTGTTTTTATAACTGTCTATTTCAATCTATGTACGTGTTCAGTTAAGTTGGATGTCGGTTGCTAAATCCAAACTGATGCTCTGGTAGAAGAAGAAATCAAGATGATTCTACCTTCCCTTGGATAGTGCCTTATTGTAAGCATCACATAGAAATGAGTTAACCCAATTAAAGCTTTTTCAGGTAATTGTTTTACTTAGAATGTCCAGTCCAGGTCTCGCCCTGGGCTTTTTAGGAACAATATTTCTCTCAATCATGTGTTTAATTTGGGATGTTTTTATAGCTTTGGTAGGGATTTGGATTGGTGCATCAAGAATTATATAACGGTTTGTTCTTCTTTCCGCGATATCTGTATTGGGAAAGGGCGAGAGACGTTGGATAGGTAGGTAGTACTCAGAAATTTCGTCCATTTCGTTATCTTATCCGTCCTTACATCTTGCTTCCTGATTGCCGGAATGTGGTCTTGTGTTTCCTTCATTATAGAGTATGTTTTTAAACGGTTTTATTTAGCTTGACTTCGTATATTTGGTTGTTTGCTTGTTTATATGTTTATTTCAAATCTTGCAACAGCTTTTTCAATTACGTCCCGAGACTATGCTATTGATGAATCGATTTGTCTCAAACTTGAAACTTTGCGGTGTTTAAAGTAACTCAAGGCAATTTTTGACTCAAACTTAAAAAATCAAAATGGCGAATCAAAAATGGCGGACTATCGAATTTATGAACCGATTTGTTTCAAACTTGGTACTTGGGTTTTTTTTAAGGTTACTGGGTTCATTTGGTTGCTTTCAACGAGTCCCATACATTACACTTGGTGACGAGGGTTTGGCGATGCAGGCAGGAGGTGGAGAGTGGCATAAAAATCATATTTCAAATGGGCTCCACGTTTTTATTTCTTACCAAACGTCAGAATCTCCGGAAGTGTCCAGGTTTGTGTCCTAATTATTTCTTAGTTTTTAGTACAACTGATGATCAGATAAAGTTATAGTTATTGTTGTATTAAGAGCGTAAAATGAGTGCCATGAAAACACGAATTTTATACACAAAATACAAACAACATTTTTTGTACAACTGTTAATGTGAATTTATATCGTCTCAAATATATTAAAAATAAATACTTCCAATACATCTTGAGGTAGTTTTTTGTCCCATTAAGTTATCGCTTTTAAACGACTGTTGTCTTGAAAATAGTATTCAATGTTTTCAGTAAAATCGTATTAAAAAATTTTTCCTGTCTGAAAAAAATAAGTCCCGAATAACTAAATAATACGTCTCTTTTCCATACATGTTCCTTAATCCTTAATGTTATCAATACTTCCAATACAATTTCACAGCATCCAGTGGTCTTTCTGTGTCGTTAGGCGTTACTATAGAAACGGTTTGTTAGCACGCCGCGTGTTTGACTGTGTTTGCTCGTAGTTGCTTCAATTTCAAGTTATTATCAAGAAGATGGATGTTGATTATGATAGTGGTAGTGATACCTCATCAGATATATCTGAGAAAGCAAATGCAATTGTATCTAATATGTTAGAAAATATATGACCAATTTCGTGAATGGTGCGACAAGAAACATGTAAAAAAGGTTTCTAAAAATATACTTATATGCTATTTTGAGGAAAAATCAAAAATTATAAAACCTCCTACGTTATAGAGTGTCTACTCAATGTTGAAAAGTACATTGAATGTTAAGGAAAATATTGATATAAGGAAGTTTTCAAAATTGGTCCCGCTCATTAAGAACAAAAGCGTCGGATAGCGAGGAAAGAAATCTAAAATTTTATTAAGGGATGATATCAATAAATTTATTCAAGATGCTGATGACGAAACTTACTTTATAAGGTACAGATATAATCATAATTTTGTAAGATTAGTAGTAATTTCAATATTTTTTATTTGTAGGTTGTCTTAATTTTGGGTATCAGCGGTGCTTGTCGCCATGGAGAATTATTACATATAACTATTGATGCCATTGAAGATGCTGGATCTATATTGATTGTTAAAATACCTGATACGAGGACCTATTGCGCAAGAACGTTTACTGTTTCAAATTCTGATTATATTGAGATATACCGCATGTATAGAGCACTACGGCCGCCTCATACAAAAAGTAATATTATTTTTGAAATATTCGAGAGGCAAATGTATAAACCAACATGTGGGGATAAATAAAATAGGAGAAATTCCCAGATTGATTGCAAAATGGCTTGGAAAAGACATTTATAAGAGCTACATAGGTCACTGTTTCAGGAGAAGCTCTGTAACTCTTCTGGCCAATTCAGGGGGCAACATTACATCCATAAAACATCACGTTGGGTGGAAATCTGCCTCCGTAGCAGATGCATATATAGAAGATAGTTTGAATAACAAAATTGATATTTCTACTTTTTATTTTTACTTTGTCTTGGGACATCTAATTCTATATCATACACGTTTTCCGTAATTTACGCTTGTGGGAGATTGTCGGTCTTCATGCAGCCTATATAGTTGTTTTCAGATTCTCTATATATGAATCTATATATCATGTGTTTTCAGTGGAACGTCGGAATCTGTTCGTTGATAAATAATTAGTTCTTTGAATAATTCCTAATTATTCATTTGCTAAGCGATACCTTTGTGGGGATGCCTTTGATAACACACGTGCCTGGGATTTTATTCATCTTCTGCATCCATCAACGTTTCTGTAGCCATGATGTTCATCAGTCAAGACACAAAAGTTTTATTAAATTTATATGGTAATTTAACACGATTAAATCTCTATCACAAGTCTGGATAAGAAAAAGTGGCTTTGAATTATGTAGGCATTTTTTACTTATTATGTAAGCATTATGTAAAAATTTCTGCGACTGGGCTTCAGGCACAGGTTTTGGGTCTCGCTGGTTTATATCGATAATTGTGAAATCCCTTTACACATATATTGTGTTTACACTTTCGCGAAATGTGTTTCTTATCCTTTGATAAAGAAGATAACTCTCGTGCTTGTTTGTTCAAGATAACTACATTTTTAAGGTGTTACCTATATGTATGGCAGTTGTCGGTGATAACTCATATCGAAAAGATGCAATTATACCTTCTCATTTCCTGCTTTTTGCTGTGCTCTCTCATCGGTATGTAATTTCTTATATTTACGTTATCGGTTTTAATTTGTGTAACCTTTTTAGGGTATAGTAACGCTGAGCCGTCAATGTGTTATTACTGCAACTCAGATGCAGATGGTGTGTCATGTACCTCAAATACATCGCTTGTTCGAATAATACATTGTGCTAATTCAACTATAAGCGAAAGCGTGAATGTTATAGGGGATGATTTTGAATTTGCCACCGAGCCTAAAGCTGCGAACGATACGTATGCTTGCATTACAATGACTTATATAAAGAGTGGTGAGTTTAACTTGTAACCGTATTGCAGGCTTTTTGCTTTACATCTTCAATCCTGCTAATTTGATAGGAAGTTACTATTTACATGTTTCAGATAATTCACTGGTAACGATCAGGAGCTGTGAGAATACAATGGTTGGGGCAGTAGACATGTGTTCGTATTTAACTGAACAAACGTTCGCATACGTAAGGAACTTCTCGTGCCTCACTTGTAGCACTGATTTATGTAATTATTCATCTTCCGCACACACCATCAATGTTTCTATAGCCATGATGTCCATGGCGTTGCTTTCCCTTAGTCGGTATTAAAAATATTTATGACGTTAAATTTAAAATATTCATACACAATTCCAGTATGAATATTTTTACCGTCCAACAGAGGTTCATACGAGGACACAAATCCCTAGGAAAAATCAACATAATTGGATATTATTATATATGAACGTACGAGTATTCGCAATGATTCCCGCTAGTGAGTGAGATCATCTTCAATACTCCTGAGAAGAGAAGAATAATTTAAATAAATGCTACAGTACCTCAATTGTGGCCATATTTTAAGTGTGTTAATATGTCGCGTTTACGATGTAACTATGTCAGGCACAATAACTAAATTATTTCTGTTAATAGTTCAGGTTATTTCTCAATAGATTTCGTATTAATTTCTAATCTGTAAGAATTATCACTTGCGACATGTAGGTATACAAATAAATACCAGCGAATATTGAATTGTGATAAATATAGTTCGATTGTCATATTTTTTATGATATATATTATCAATTTATGAAATCATATTTTTATGGCTTTTAAATATGAGCAAGCATTTATTTTTGTGCTTTATTTTTCCTGTTTTATTATCTCAATAAAATATTTATCCTTTTACAGATCTTTATTGAATATTATCAATGCCCTAAAATATTGCTACATAAAAATGGTAAATGGAGTAATCATACTTCTTACAGCTTCCACAAAATTTATGTGAGGATCGTCCTTATTTGTCACCCGATTAAAGTCTACCAATTCAAATTCAAAGACGCATTCTATTATTATTTATCCAATATTTGGAGGTTGATGAAAATCTGTCATAATTTAAGAAGTGCTAATTCATCTGACCCTGATTCATCTAACTTTTCATGAATGATATTCGAGAAGTCTATGCTATAACAATGTCAAGCGGTCGGATTCTGCTGGAGTGAAGCAGACTGTGCGCTTGCTGAGGAGGTTTATTTTCTCTTATTACTCCACAACTTTAGTCTGTCTCTCTCCAGAAGCCTCTACCTTGGTCACTTCGAGCGCACCCCAAGTATCCAGCTTAGGGCCACTTCTCTTATCTCAAGTTTTCACTATTATTTGTCTTTTGAACACAAATCTAATCACCTACTTCTTGGTTCTCTAATATATGCTCCATTAATATGACTTGAGATTTGGTTGAAACGAAAATCGGATACCAATTAACGTTGATGTAAGAAAAGTTACACCTTTAATCGTCCTTAAATCTCGTCCTATATTTTAATTAACTATAATCAGGGTGCAGTCAGGTTAAAGTAGAATAATAGGGAGTTATTATTAAAGACATTCTGGACTATAACAGAATTATTAAGCCCAGATCATTAGAATAATGAAACTCCTATATCAATAATCTCAGTATCCTATTCAGGCTCTTGATTTGTGTGGCGCTGGACAGCTTTCGATTTGCCATGCATTGTGAGCTTCGCTGTTTTAGCCCCGATTTATTTGACGCTTTATTGTGGACCCCCTGAATGAACTATTCAACCTGATTCACGGCCTTTAAATAAATAACAAAGCACCAAATAACAATAGCTGGCTTTGGCATTGACCAACAGTTAATTCTGTTAAGTTGCGTCCTAATTTCCGCTGGGGATTTTGCAGTTCTTTCAATGCAACAAAAATGACTCGTAAAAACAGTGAAAACTCCATTTGCATAGTTGCCCTATCTGAACGGTAATATATGAAGGAGTTTAGATGCGTTTAGGATGAAATTTAGATGCGAGTCAAGTTATGGACGAATTTTTTGGAGAAACATCAAATTCCATTGAGTGTACTGATACTGATTGAGTACCTCATACGGCCTTTTACAATATCTTCTATTGTTATAGGCGTTTGGTTTGCAATAAATCCTGTTGGTTTTAAATAATTATCTAAATACCAACCGCAGTTTTTAGGCTGAAGTTTCACGCATTCAGGGTCCGTTGTATTAAGCCACATGGAATTGACAAAAATAGTTCAAAAAATTTTTTGCTATTGTGATATCTAGCATGGTGGTATAGAAGAGATCTAGCATGGTGGTATAGAAGAAGACTCAAATTCTTATTACTGTCTAGCACTAACTTCAACATCATAGACGGCACTTAGCTGTGCCTGTGAAGGTTTGCGCTGGTAACAAATCGTTCTCGCAGAGCGCGAAATCTAATAAAACGATCTTGAATCGCTGTCGTAACATGAGGTCTTCCTTGTCCTCGCCGCCTGTCGTAACTCTGTGTTTCTGAAACCGCTGTACGACTCTTGATATGGTTTTAATAAAAGTGGTTTGCATACACCTCTATTTATTTTCTATCAATTTCTCTTTTCTTTAAATTTGATCAAAGAGGAGAAAACGGGTGATTCCATATAAGTTTGGTTGTATATATATATATATATATATATATATATATATATATATATATATATATATATATATATATATATATATATATATATATATATATATATATATATGATTTATTTTAATAAATTTTTGTTCCTGGAAAGGATATTATTACAATGTATGTACAGGGTGTCCCATTAATGTCCCGGAGGCTGTATCAGCCACTGTATGGAAATCATGTTATTATAAGGGTAGCTGGGAGCTTAGCTTACAAAGTAAAACAATAACTAGCCTTGTATGTATGAGCTTCGTGCGCTGCCAAATTAATATTAAACATGTTCACTAAATGGATATTGTTGTATTCTATTATCTAGCTATTAACTCTAAGTAAGCACTTACGTATCGTGGAGTTGACCCTTCTCACGTGCGAGCAAACCTTCCATAATCCTATACGAAAACTGATGGAAGTGGAGACTTGAGAATTAGGCAGCATGACAGGCTCTTTAGTGTAGAGCCAAGAGCCGCTGATAAAGGCGACAAGGAGCGCGGCCAGCGCGGAAACACCCCACAGCAGTCCCAGGCGAGATAGCGCCCCTCGCGATTTGCAACACATCACTGAACTGTCTCCCTTCAGGTATGCACATCAGATTTTACCAAATCGGAGGATGGGTAATGATAATAACGAGCCAATTTGCAGTGGTAATTTTTCACGCGGGGCTGCACTGAACGGATTAGAGGTTCCTTCTTGTGGGACAGGATTCCTGCAGGATCAAAGGAAAATTATGGGCTACTGCATTAAAATATGATCAGTGTTCGCGGGGAATAATAAATTAGATTCTTTTCTTTTGAAGACTTTTTAGAAGTTTTTGTCCGAGGTTGCCAACCTTTTTCTATGCCAACCATTAAAATAAAGCTATATTTTATCAATCCATCTAACTATTAAGAAACACAAAGCAGTACCACCAAATGTAGAAAATTATTTATTAAACATTTTAAACTGATACAAAAATAACAATAAAAAATTAGGGACCTGGTTGAGGGTGGTAAAGTTTTACCTCTTCTCCCGCACAAGTGTCTGACTTCTGGGTTAACCATTGTGGTTAGAATGGGGGGTAGATATATTATTAGTATTATTATCAATATAAACTCCTGTGCAAACTTAACGCACCCTTATAAATTTACCGAAATTTTATTGTTGCTTTTTCTCGTCCGTTGTCAATGATTTTTTTTTGCATTGTAGGTCTGTATCTCGAGAATATTACTATACTTCTTGTTTTTGATAAAACAATTTTCGGTTCATACTGGGCGCCATAAAATAAGTGTTTTTTTCGTAATTTTGTAACACACCGTGTGGTTTACCAGTACTTTTAACATATCGCAATCAAATATGAAATTAAATTGTAGCCCCATCATTTCTTAACATTTTATTTTTTTATTCACTTTATTATCTCTATTTTTAAATAGGCCAATATATAGGTAGCCGGAGTGGGGTTCAACTTACCTTAATTAGGGTAAATATTTTTTTTGGATTGTTTGGTATAGTAAGAGAAGCATACAACTAAGTTTGCGACCTCGAAAGCACTGGGGAGAACTTTTGGTATGCGAAGAAGCTTGAAATTTGGCACTTTCTTCAGTTTTGTGATTATAGCTCATAAACGCCACCGAAATCAGAAAATTTTGTTCTTTTCGAAATGAAAGTAGTCAAAATTACCTACAAAATGCACCGCGGTAAACATAATTTTATGTCATGCTAAACAACTCAGGACTACAGGACTTTGAAGTTTGAGGAAGTTTTATAACTAATCTTAAAATGCAGGATTTGGCTCATATTGTAATTTATATGACCGTTTATGGTGCTCATTACATATTTTTATGATGATATATTGATTATATACAGGGTAATCTTTTTCAACCTACCCCCTAAGCGAATCTCAGGACTGAATTGGAACATCTCTTTGAAATTAGTGTCGAGTGGGTTTCCGGAGCAGAGTAGATCTTTAATAGATTAGAATGGTAGATCTTTATCTACCATTCTAAATTATTTTCGAATTTCTATCGCTTCCGATTATACCGAAAGTGCACATCAACTCTGTTATTTTACATGAGATCACCCCAATCAATCACCATTACTCTTCATCAATATTAATGGTAATAGTACACGGAAATTAGCAAACATAGAAGAAAAGAAATATAATAAGCTGATATTTTTTTAATCGAGAGTTGACAGTGGTGGGAATACAGGATCAAAAAAGTTCCCATCCCTAACTGGTGAGCTTCATCCCTCTTTCACCCTCATAATGACCCATGCTGGTTCTTCACGTCACACGACTAAGCTGGAGATTTTACTGCATTTTACATCAAGTCATCTATGAAGTACCGTACCCCGAAATTCTAAAAATAATTCCCTACGTATTTCTCGATATGGTAGGTTAGAGATACACAGAATGTGTAAGTTAGATAGAGAAGTAAGATCGGACGTGAATTCCATGAATCCCCCATTCAACAGAGTAGTTAGTTAATGCGTCGCGTCGTCCGCTGCTTGTAGTGCTAGTTGATTATGCTCGTAAAACGTTGTACGTTTTTCGCAGTTTTTTACAATAGTGGTGTCATTTACAATTAGTGGTGTCATTCGCAATGTCATTTACAATAAAATGCCATAAAGATATTGGCTATTTTATAGAAAAAAGTGCAAACAAAATAATACCCTGTGTATCTAAAAGCTCTCTCAAAAAAGTTTTAAATCCATCCTCACTCGAACGACAAAATGTACAGCTTGCTGTCAGGTTATTTGATGAAAAAAATATTGTGGTTCTAAATCAATGTAATGAAATTAATAATTTGGGTCCAGCTGAATTTTTAAAAATCATTCTACGTTGGTGGAAAATAGTAAATGTGCGGTCACCCAAATCAGGATATCACCAACTTACCTAGCATACTACAAAAACATCAATAATCTTGTTCAGTACTTATTTGAATCATATGAAATTGAATCATTTCAAATGAAATTTCTGTTATTAGGAAAGTTCCAAACTGACAAATTGGAGGGAAGTTTCGGGAAATATAGGCAACTAAGCGGATCACATTTCCATATTTCCGTGACACAAGTCCTTGAATCAGAAAAAAACTAAAGGGTTTCGGAGTCTTCTCAGAGTAAAGTCAAAAAATTAAGTTTTGAAAAACCTAATGACGTGTAACACCACCTCTGGATTGGAGAACTGCCTGCATTAGGCATGGTAAACTTCTTATTAGCTGTTGAATGCTTTCCTGATGAATATTTTCCCATTCTAAAAGAACAGCGTTTTCCAAATCATGAAGATTCTGCGGTGTGGGTAAATGACGTCTAACCGATTTTTTAGAGCCAGTCCATCACCTGAATATTGACCTAATTTAAGTATTTAAGTATTCCAAAACCGGACGTGCGACATGAGGGCTAACATTGTATTGCATGAAAATAAACCGATCACCTATAAACGGCGCAAAAGGTATTGCGTCATCTTGAACAATATTTTCCAAGTAGAATTGACCATTCATTGACCTTGGACGAATTGATACTAACTCTGTACGGGCATTATACCAAATTTCCTCCAAAACATTCTAGACCCACAACCAAACGGTTCCTTCCACCCTGTAACACAGGGTGTTGCATTTTACGAAACAAATACGTGATTTTTATTACGTCCGGTATAATCCGAAAATTAACGTTTTATCAAAAACAAGAAATATGGTGATATTCTCAAGAAACAAACGTAAAATTAAAAAAAATATTGACATCGAACTTCAGGTATAGAAAAAAGTAGTAACAAAATTTCGGTCAATTTATAATGGTGCGTTAATTTTGAACATGAGTTTATTAGTATTATAAAATAAGGTTTTCCGAAAAGGTTTGTTTAACGACGTGTTGAGTTTCTGGTATACTGTATACCACTTATTCCTCTAACTAATACCTACAAAGTGATTATTTATTTTCGTGGATTCTGAAATTATTAGTCAGAGTTGGTGATTTTGCAGAAAAAATTAAAAATCGAGGTATCAGTATTATTAATTCTCAGTTAACATTTTATTATTACCCACCCTCCGCTGACGATTGAGTGATGATTCGAACGTTTCCTACTTTATATTTAATTTTCAAGTCACGATGCGTTTTAGTTGCCGTCTAACGATTACATGTACACTACATTTCAATACCGCTACCACGTATAAGCCATATTTTTCAAGTTCTACCAGTGCTTTTTTCATTTCAGCCGGGATGCTAGTAGAATTCTTAGCAGCTGGATCTTCTCGGCTAATAACGATCTATAACAAAAAGAAAATTCATTACTAGACATATACCTTCACATAAAGTATACAATAATGACACAGTTAATAGATACTATTTAAAATTGCTGCGATGGCATGCACTTTCTGTAATATTAGATCTGTTTAAATCGTCAGTTGGATTCAAATCAAATCAAATCAAATTCATTTATTTACAGCTATTTACATTGCTTTATCAGAGGTTTACAGTCAGTAATAATAGTAGCTTCTTTTGTTTGTTGCTTATAGCAGGAAAAATAAAAAAAAGCTGGTGTTATTGTTTTTCTTGTTTTGTATCTGTCAGAGATACTTGCCCTGTTCTATTTAATAGGTTATTTAACTGTCAGGTTATTGCCGTGTTTTTGCGTGTGTGCGTTTTGTTACTGTCGGGGGATTGGGGTGGATTGGGGTTTGGTAGTGGTTGGTAGTATATGGGAATATTTTGATAGGGTAGTTTGTGTTTGTTAGGTGCGTTGGGATTGTGCCTTATGTTTGTTATGTCTTTAGTTCACTTGGACTTGCGAATGGCCGACATATAGAATTTTTGCCACATTTCGTGTATGTGATCCTTTATACCGGGGCAGCATACGTTATTATCGGTCTGATAAGGACCTTATGTAGCAGTGTTTTGTTTTCTGCCGTCATTGCGCTGGTTCGGGATATGGGGGGGTTTATGGATTAAACGGCTGCCGATAGTTGGATTTAGGTATGTAGACAACAAAAATTGGTGCTTATCATTCAAGTACAATATATAGTAGTTTCGGTGTACCTCAGGGAAGTGTTCTCAGACCTGTTCATCATTTATATGAATGACGTGCATTTGCTTGTAACTTGTAGGTTTCTTAATTTACTTGATTATGACAAACTACTAGCATGTAGTTGTGACAATCCGGGTGAGGCAAATTAATAAGTCGCCATAAATAAATGTGGATAAATATCTTACAAATAATAAACTTAAACATAATGTTAATGAAACTAAAGCCACAATATACAGGCATACGAAAATTAACAGTGATGCTCTACATTTACTCAATAATGAAAATAATTGTAAAGCATCTAGGCCAGTCAAATTGAATAGTGTTGCAGGTTACATGTATAAAATCTGTATGTGTTTCGCATTATAGTAAAATTTGTCTAAATATGAAATAAAGTAAATTTGCAGTGCTTGAAGAAATTAAGATGTAAGTGCGTTATACTTGGACATGTTTGGGATTTTTTAGCATTGTGGGGAAATTATCAGACCTACGGACATCGTTCTGTGATTAAATTAAAGCTATACTGTATCCAACGAGAGAATGGACTTGCACTCCAGCGAAAATTCGTCTGTTTTGGTCAGATCTCCGCCCCTTAGAACATTAGTTCAACGCCCTCAACGTCTTAATTGGCTCAGCAGGTAGCCAGGGCCGGCGCCTGGGTCCGATACCTACCTGGTACCTAATTATATAAAGTACCTACTACTGCCTACCTATTCACAGTTTGTATTTGTAGTCTCGCAAGTACGGTTATTTTAGTTGTGTTGTTTACGGTTGTGAAATAAGTTTTAAATCTATTATAAGAATGGCAGCAGCCAGAGACTGATAGCAGCGATACAGACTAATTTAAATTTATAATTATATGAAACAATGCACTATTGTTGTAGCTAAATATTAAAAAAATAAAAAAAAATAAAAATATCATAAAATGTCTATTTTAGGAATATTTAGGGTTTATATTACTTTCATAACGCTCATACATTTATAATAAATTTATAATAAAATGTTTTCATGTTTTCAAAATAAAATTTATTTCACCTACTTACGAATTTATTTCATTCATTTCATAAAGACCCCCTCCTCTTTAGTCGCTGATGCGCAAAGCAAGTCCATTCTCTCGTTGGATAGAGTATAATTGCATTCACTACATCATCTCCTATGATCCGTAATATTTTCCCCGATTCCGGTGACGAAAGTTTTAAAATATCACTTTTTTTGAAACATTATACCTACAGAGCTGGTTTTACTCTCAAAATTTAGAAAATTTTACCTACTTTAAAATGCATAAAAAATATATTTTATGAACATATTTTAAAATATTTTATGAACAAGCTCATTGTTTAGAAGTTATAGTGAAAGAAGCGAAAAAAGTACGAAAATTTCGCGGTTTTTCCAGTGCTACGAAGTTAGCACAGGTCTTTGGATGCTGCAAACTTGAATATACACTACTGGTAGTGGTTCTAACAACATATTAAAAAATCAGAAGTAACCGTTAGTTTGCGATTTTAATGTACTATATGACTGGCTTAATCTAGTATTCGTTATAGAAAATATATAAACATTTGAAGACCATTTTGAGTTCATATGCACTGAACTCTTGAAGTGGACCTACAAGATTTAGGGTCAAATTTAAGCTGCCATAAATTTCGAACCCAGTGGCGTAGAACTCTGATTTTTTTATTGTATAGTTCTATCGTTCTCCTAAATAATACATGTTGTGTCCGTTTATTTTAAGAGATACAGCGGATTTAATAGAACTGTATTTTTTTCGTAAATTTTAAATTCATACACAGGCGGTAGGTACTAATAGAACAAGAATGATGGAAGTTCTTTCTTTTTGTAGCCTAATTCATGGGCTTCATTTACGTTTTTGATTTGTTTGTTTAAACCCAGTATTTTAAGAGATATATGGAGGTTTTCGTAAACCACTGGTTTTGAGATAAAAAAATCTCTTAAAATTTTGTTGAAATAATGTAGGGTGGCTTTGGAAAAATTGCTTTATAGAAAACACTCAAATTTAAGAAAATAGACTAGTGTTCTAATTGTCACACTAAATAGCGGAATAATAGCAAGTTTATCAATATCAATCAGGTAGTCTCAAGGAAATTTGGCAGCATTTTTGGTGTTAGTGATAGAGTATAAGTCATGCATGGGCAAGACATTAAATTCCGTTTATTTTCGCCATGGTGGAGGTCGCGTTCGAGAAACTAATGCTACAACTAATAGATTAATAAGTTTTATAGCCAAAAGAAGAAAAAATGTTGTGGTAATTAGTAGAACATGTTCGAGAAGTGGTTGTAAACTTATACTTGTCTATATTTTTGTAGAGAACATTTGAACTGGAGTTTAAATCAGTGGAGCAACTATCTATTTAAGGATGAATCGAGGTTCAAATTAAAAGGAGCTGATGGCCGTATTAGGATATGGCAAAAAAAAGTTACCAAGAAAACTGTATGATCACAGTGGATCCCTATAAAGGGGGGTCCGTTACAGTATGGTATATTCAAAGGACTAGTCGTCTTAATTCACCAAACTATGAATGCAGAAACTTGACAAAGGTGCCTAAATCAGGTTTTACGTAGACCTATTATGTTACCCTTTGCAATTCAGAGTAGACCTAACTTTAGATATCTAGATGATAACGTAAGACCACATCGAACTAGAATTGTAAATATTTTTTGGAAGAAAATTAAATTCCTAGATAATGGCTCTCCCGATCACCGGACCTCAGTCCAATTGAACATATATAGGATGTTCTTGGAAGACGTTTAAGGAATCGTCGTAGACAGCCTA
Source organism: Tetropium fuscum (assembly GCA_964058915.1). Classification (NCBI taxonomy): domain Eukaryota; kingdom Metazoa; phylum Arthropoda; class Insecta; order Coleoptera; family Cerambycidae; genus Tetropium; species Tetropium fuscum. Next base: position 50,124 of record CAXKVY010000212.1, on the reverse strand, counting down.
TGTACTTATTACATATACTTATACTTTATTACATGTACTTGTACTTATTAATTGTATATAGGTACTTATTACATGTAGTTATGTACATGTAATGTACATGTACTTATGTACAGAGCTCGAAATTTCGAGTATATAGTAGAAGGAATTATCTTACGTTGTTCTTGGGTATCCACTGTTCATCTTTTCCTTTGACTTACTTCAGGTAGTTGTGCGATACGACATGCGCTATCTCGTCCTGCCGGATCTTTTAATCAAAAGTTTTTTATGTGACCAGGACACGGTTCTGATCAAAGGAAATCTGACCGGGACCGGTCTTTTTAGAGAAACCGAAGGGGGTAAACATACATGTCTAAGAGAGGAAAAATTTAATGAAAATCTTTAGAGCTGAACGAAGTGCAGTTTCTGTTATCATATATTTTAACAAAATGAAGGGCCTTTGAAACATATTACCATAATCCATATTCTCATAACATCTTCCTATACACATGACTTCATGTTTATTATTCCACACTCCTCTTGCAAATATTCTTTATAGCTTAATCTCTTAGGAAAAAATCGATAGATTTACATTAGAAAGATGGGGGCGTGGGTAAAAGTTAAATATAAAATTCCAATCTGGCTGTTTTTACGAGTCAACCGCGACTTTCTTTAGGCTTATTCTTCCGGGGCTTTTAAACCAAAATGGGAGGCTCGGAAGTCGTGATCGTGAACTGTTTTTTAATATCTATACAGTGGCCGTAAAGTTGCAAATACTTTCAATAACACTTTCATTTTTCGTTGAATAAAATATTTACATCCTCCAAATTTATTTAATTTCATTTATAGGTATTTTGTAGGTATTAAAATTTAACCAAATGATTTATTCCAAAAATATATTCACAATATATTAAAATAAAATATAAATAAAATCTCGAGGCATTAATGAAAATTCCGAACGAGTATAGTATACTATTTTATTTTAAACCACGAATTTCTGAATAAAACTTAAAATGTTCTTCAATATAATAAAATTATTATTACATATTAGTACGTAGGATTTTGATGGTCAACAGAACAAGACAAAAAGGACGTTTCGAAGTATGCAAAGCTGACGATGTTTTTGAAGCGAAGAAGTTTGAAGTTTTAAATCGAAGAAATCGAGTGTATTTTCAAGACAGAATATCGATGATTTTTTGGGTAAAGCGCCTGAGGAATTTTTCCCTGTCAAAGTAAGCAGAATTTTGTTTTACTTTTTACGTGCAAAATAATATACAACATTTTTTGATTGGCAAAAATATCAGAGGTTAATGATTTTTTTTAGGTTGCACTTATTATTGCAGTTTCTGGTGCATGTGACGAAGAAGTGATGAACTTCTGAAAAAGAAAAAAATATAATAGAAATTCCGGATACGAAAACTTATAGAAGTAGATCTTTGATAATTACAGAGCCATATTGGGTCAAGATCCTTAAAAAATATATTGATTTGTGTAATATATTGATCTGTTCAAAACCAAAGAGTTTTTGTGCAGTGGAGACATGACAAGCTATGCAATCAAGTTTTAGGGTATCATTCAAGAGCATCTTTTCCAAAAAAAGTGGCTTCCTTTTTGAAGCTGCCGAAAATAGAAACCTTTACTGGGCATGCCTTTAGACGTACTGTCGCTACATTACAGGCTGACAATGGTGCGAATGTTTTGCAACTGAAGCACTTAGGCGGATGGAAATCCAGTGTTATAGCAGAGGGGTATGTCGAGTTATCACCATTCAGTCAAATCAAGACAGCCAATTTCTTATAGTTGTCTAAATCTGCTAATATACCTACGACTATTGATGTCACATCCAATGAAGTACTTTCGCAGGATAAAAAAATTTCCCAGAAGCATCAAGAAGGGCTTAAAATTTCGAACAATACTCGCATCCTTTTATATAGTATTTTTTTATTTTTATATAGTATTGTGGAATTTGATATTTTAATTGAATATTGAGACATTCGACAATTATATGTGCCATCAGTAATTATTGTCCCTTTAGGCGGTCTGTGAACTTTGTATACATTTTATACAGACAAAATATACTTATTTATATTGTGAGGTAGGTTTGGTAAACAACGTAAACTGCAAAAAAGTTATTTTATTGACATCGACATGAACGCCACTTATATTTTATCGTGAATGAAAAAAATCCTTTATTTATGGTCGATCAGTCCGAAGTTACGAAGTAGATGTTGGTAATAATACCCGTAAAGATATAACGTATCGGAGACACAGTGAGAGACCAATAGAATTGATATTTTTTTTAAATAATAGAAATATATATCCTTTTTGCCCTAAGACGTAGAACATTTTGCGTGTTGAGCGTATTTTGGGCTATATATAATTTGCGTCATATATGTTCTGCAAAAAATACATCAAACAATTGAAAATAAATACTCCATTTTTTCGCGGCACTCGTTCCGTTTCCTTAATTTTACCGCGTCATTCGTCTGGATTAATTGTATTGTATAGGGGCGATGTAATGGACTGTGTAATGCCGTTTTAGCATCGGGCTTTTTAGTGATTAATGGAGTTCTCTCGTGTGTCTTACCCGTGTCCAGTCCACTTCATTCAATCTTTCGTCAAAAAAACGTTAATGGCCATGCCCTCTGCTCGACCAGATAGTGCTCCAGAGGGGATACAGATGTGTGCTATCAAGTTTTTATCCACTATAGGCAATGTAATATATTGTGAGTTGTGAGGTTCAGGTTGCGGAAGTTTCTCGGCTGGCTTTTATGGGGAAGTTAAGTGAAATGCCCAAGAAGTTTCCAGTCTAGTCGAGCTGGATGAATAGAAGTTAAAGTAGCTGAAGAGCAATACTTGCCATCGTGCTATTAGTATATATAGTCATGTACATAACCAACATTTACTAATATATTTTCACATTCATGTTCTCTCATTTTCAGTCTTGTGCACATCATATGGCTTAGGCTTTAAGTTATTTTACAAATCTGTCTCTTGAGCTAGGCATTTTCCTTAATGAATTAAAATGGGTAGTTGAACCGTTATTTAAAAAATTAAAGAATTAAAGTTTCGCGCGACCGGCGACTCCGGCATTTATTAGCATAAATTACCATAACATTCATTTGTTATATGCGAGCCCCCTTAAATATTTATTTTATTCAGTTTTTAGTATTTATTGTTATAGCGGCAACAGAAATACATCATCTGTGAAAATTTCGACTGTCTAACTATCAAGGTTCATGAGATACAGCCTGGTGACAGACGGACAGACGGATAGACGGACAGCCGGACAGCGGAGTCTTAGTAATAGGGTTCCGTTTTACACTTTGGTACGGAACCCTAAAAAGGAAATATAGATGTATTGTCAAATTTTCGACCAACTTATTTCTCAAAGATTTTTGAACATGCCATGGTCTCAAGAATAATATATTTTAAATACATTGAAGCAGTATATTGAGCAGTAAAGCCAGTAGCCGGCTTGTTCATGCAGGTGTCTTGTAAGTGAGCGAGTAGGGAAATGAGATTTATATGGGTTGAAGAGGGATATCGACCGATGGGTAAGCCGCGGACGTGATTTACCGCTTCTGTAGTCATTGGTATGGGTTTTCTTTGTAAAATTCCGCACAATTTTTTGCTCTAGTTTGTATATCAAACGAAAACACTATAGTGCCCTAGTTTGAAATTCATTGGTCACCCGAAATAACTTTGAAGTCCCTGATGATGGAAACGTTCCTAGGAGAATAAAATAATTCAATTTAATATGATCGATAATACAGATAATCTCTCTCTTACATCTACATCTTATGATAAAATAGTTATTATATGCCTCGCTTTGTTTCTAATTCCTAGTAATTAATTCAAAAGCAATACATGCCGCTGGATTTAAAAGTTATATCATAAAGCATAAATCAGTAGCATATAATTAAAACCTGGCAAATTATAAGCCATGGGGATATCGAAAAAAATATACTTTTTTAAAATAACACTAAAAAAACTAAATTAATTTAGTTACCGACCAAAACTTTTGTGGAGATTCACCTCACGACCTAAAAGTTAAAATAGTAGCAGGTTCATAAAATATTTGAACAGCATGAAACCACAGATACTCTAATTGGAATATCTGCATAAAATAGTTGATAGGCGTATTTAACTTGTCAGACTCGCGAGAGACGACACGAAGTTACGGGCTTTTAATATCCAATTTGGGCTTCAAATTATGTTCAAACGTTATTGAAGTAACCTTATCGTGGAATAAGGAAGATGGATAATGATGTTTGATAGTCAAATAATGTATATTAACATTATATCCGCAATAATATGAATGAATTTACAATATTAATACATATAATAATACAATGTCTGAATAATGTTCAGAAAACATAAGATGATTTTTCGGATATTGCCGCATCAAAATACTGGTTTTTATGTTAATCGGTGGGTAGACACTGATTGTTTTTTTGCATATATTACTTTTAGTAAAGCTCTATTTGAAAATTTAAAATGGATTAATTTAAATTAAATATTTTTAATATTGGATCGGTAGTTAGTAACGTTAGATATACGTGAAACAAATGTTCGGTCGCAATCCCTGGACGTAGGGGTGATCCGAATAGGCTTTCTGCGTTGAATAGATGTAATCCGGGTGTTCTAAGCTTACGGGGGTGGCAAGGGGAGTGAAAATAGTGAAGCTATATTATCGAAAATGTATCAAGAGTGGCTGTTTTCTATTCGTATCTACATCTACCCATGTGAACCTTTCTACGTTGAATAGATGTAATCCGGATGTTCTAAGCTTACGTTACTGGATAGGGCTGGAACCTTTGATGTAACTATAACACTCGGAGTAGTTTCCACAACCACCAAAACACTTTCACTTCGCTCTAGACTTCGCACTAGCGCGAAGTGAAAGTGTTTTGGTGTTGGTGGAAACTACTCCGAGTGTTAAGCTTACGTTAGTAACGGGGTAGTACGGTAGTACGGTAGTACGGGGAAGGAAAATATTGAAGCTCTATTTTCGAAATTCTATCAAGAGGGGCTGTTTTCCAATCGTATCTACCCATGTGAACTGCTCTTACCTTCTCTTACACCCATAAGGGTTTATAGGTGTGCAATGAAAGCCATTTTATATTTGTTTGACCAGGTATTTATAACATTTTGAAACATTAAAACATAAACATTTTGAAAGCTAAGACACATTGGCATGGTGCAGGACGTGGCTAGGCATCGCGAAATGTCCTCAATAGCCCACGGATTGCTGCTTTGCGTACAAAACGTGTTCGCATTAACGTGTATATCCCCTGGACACTATTTGACAGCTCTGCTACATGCTAATTGCAGTAAAACTTAGTAGTCCGTTTTCTCTTGTACGTCTTTTCTATCATGTAGGAGACATCTACGTAAGAAGGAGCGTTCAAAGCCACAACTCTAGGTGCTGTATGCGAACGCTAAGATACGATAGGCATGATAGGTATGATAGGCATGGCATAGGACATGGCTACGCATCGCGAAGTGTCCTCAATAGCCCACGGATTGCTGCTGTGCGAACAAAACGCGTTCGCATTAACGTGTATATCGCCTGGGCACTATTTGGCAACTCTGCTGCATTCTAATTGCAGTAAAACTTAGTTCGTTTTCTCTTGTATGTCTTTTCTATCGTGTAGGAGGCATCTACCTAAGAAGGGGCGTTCAAGGCCACAGCTCTAGGTGCTATATGCGAACGCTAAGATATGATAGGTACATTGGCATGGTGCAGGACATGGCTAGGCATCGCGAAGTTTCCTCAGTAGCCCACGGATTGCTGCTTTGCGTACAAAACGCGTTCGCATTAACGTGTGTAACGCCTGGGCACTATTTAGCAGCTCTGTTGCATGCTAATTTGACGCTCATTATCTAAAACTGTATTTGTCTAAAAGGTACAGGCTATTCCTCTTTGTGTCAATGTGCCAGCATTACAAGCTAAGAATTGATTTAATACATTTAAAAACTATTTCTGGCATCCGGGTTTTCAAAACATACATTGACTACTGAATTTTTAATTGTAATCTGTTCACGCTCCACTAGGCCTTCAAGATCCGTCACACAGGCCCTCCGCCACTTGTCCATCTCCATTATTGCTAAGATGACGGATTTTGGGTTTAATGTTTATGTTTTAATAAATAGGAATGTAGATAGAAATAGCAATGGCACATGCATAGCCATCAATATCCAGTCTTATGAGAATCGTTTTTGCAACCAGTTCGATTCTTATTATTAAATAAGTATTATTAGATCCTTATCCTTAGTGTTTTGTTTTCCTTCTATTTGTTTCCAGTTAGGTTATATTGTCTTAGCTGTATTTGTATAAATACATAAATAAATATGTTTACTATACATACCAGTGAGGAGGTGTATTTTATCCATGATAACGGCATTAATTTCCAATGTGTAAGAAGATATCTTGGTGGCGATATCTGTAAATCTTTTGAGTATTCTCCTCAATACATGAAAAATTGTACTGAAAAAAATGTTTTACGGTGCACAGTAATACAAAGTTGATACAAGATACACATCTTAATTTTGATACGTTAATTTACTTAACGAGAGCCTATATATAAGCTTGTAGGACTCCTAAGGTGCATATTTTGATCACAATTCCCATTATTTATAATCCCATGTTGTATATAATTGAGAATAAATAAAATATTTATTTCAGTTAGCTGTAAAACGTTGAAAATGACACATAGTATCACATTATTCGCAATCAATTGATAGTTCAAGTGCAACACAAAATTTCGTAGATACTAATATATTTACGATATGCTTTTAGGTATATCATTTCCGAGGGTTTATAGATCCCTGTAGAAAGTCCATATGATATTTTGTGGCTCTCACGCTGCCATTGATAAGTTAAATGTATAAGGATGTCACATCCCCACTGCATATAAACTAAGCAATTTACCAGCGTGACGTGTGAAAAATGCATTTGGTAATAGGAACCTACACAGAAATCCTTTATATAAATAACGTTTTTGCGAGAGAGGGCCCGGCGGCGTGTGGCCATGATTTCTTGTTGAAAATTATAAACATTTATTTATGTGTATTCAATTACGAGCAAGTATATGAAATGTTTATTTTCCGGTACTTGCTTGTAGTGGAAATATGTTTCGTTCTATAAAATATTGTATCATCGAATTCTATTAATAAAAATGGTCTCGTATTTATCAACGTTTATTAATTAATAACTATCGTTATATACAGAGAAATAGTGGTCATATGCAACCATTCGTGAAAATCTGTTTTTGTTGGCTGTAATTCGATGTTATTGAGTGATGTTATTTTATTTCTACGAACTCTGATATCCAATAATAAAATACCTCTGCTGTGGTGAGGTGCATTATTTTAGGAACAGAGAATAACCAGTTTGATTATTGGATCGAGGCAATATTATATATAGTAGTCCAGGAACGTCAGCACTTCAATTCGAAAAAATTTATAGTGAGCTATAAATTGGAATTGTACACGTATCTTTCAGCTCCCAAAACAATCTGTGAAAAGTACCAAGGATTCCGGTGTATGCATTACTTTTGATTGACAGCGGAAAAACTGACCTAAAAGTACCTTTTTGCCATTATCTTCGTTCCCATGTATGTAGGATATATGGCTACATAATATAATATATACAGGATGAGTTTTCAGTGCGTATTTGCTATGTATCGCCTTTGCTATTTATCAGAGAAAAATGTGTGTGATCCCAGGTTGTTGGTATCCTTTTTTGGCAATTTTTAAAATATCGATGAATGTACAGGGTGTTCCACATCTCCTGGACAACAACTAACTTTCTTATTTTAAATTGAACACCCTATATATTTTTTGAAATTCGGTACGAGCGCAAACTTTTGAGTCAAAAACATGTTTCACACCCTAGGCTAAACCCTCAGGTTTCGGAGATATTTACCATTTTAAGAAAAAAGTGACAGATTGGAAGGTCTAGAAGGAGCTTTATAACTTTTTTCACATGGTATATATAAATTTAATTTTTGGCACAGCATAAGAGCATAGAGTGGTCTAAGTTCTGCAATTAAAATATAATCGAAAATAATATACCAAGTGTTACATTTTCCATTCCACATATAGCTAATTTAAAACTGCGAAAACTTTTTCAAATGAAACACCTTGTATTTTTTGATGCCCGGTTATGTAAAATTAAATTATCTTTCTTCTGGTATAGCCATTACAGAGGCTAAAGTTAGCAGTTTGTGAGACATTTGCAATTTTCTTCCAGCGAACAGATTTACCAGAATTTTGCATAAAAACATGTAATTTTTATTAAAATTAGCCTTGTACTCAAAGAATTAACTTTTATCAAAAAAGATGCATTAATATATTTGAGATGGGTACTCAAGGGTCTCGAACATCACACGAGTAGAGTCTAATTGGTACAAAGAAGGCTTTGACAAATTTAAGCAACAAACAAAACTACTGTCAGTTTCTCAGTAGTTTTGAAAATCGCATATAGTGGCTTGTATTACTATATGTGTTTGTTATCCCATTAATATTACCTCGTATAAAACGTTAATATGAATTATTCTACTCAAGAATTAGTTGATATAACTTATTTATTAGAAGAATGTCATAGAAAGTGTTTATTGGCGTCCAGAGTATATGGTGCGCAATATCATCCCGAGTGAAGAAAAAAAGTAGGAATCATCAATAGGGGTTGTTTCAGGATCGTCGTTGTCAATTCTTTTTTCAAGATTCTGGTCTTCGGTTGGGGCAGCATTCAGGCAAGACGTCGCATGGAAATTGCACTGCTGCCCAGCTTTCGACAGCCGCACAAAGCGCCACAGCCTTTCGAACAAAAAAATCATGTTGCGAGGTTTTATTGGCGCCAATAATCCGTTTTTTAATACCCATCCCCGATCTTGAGGATGCAGCTCGTTTCCTAACCACATCTGCACTTGATAGTAGACATGATATAGGTGCTCCTTAGCCACATCGACATGTGGGGGGTAACATACTGCAAAATCTTCTAGTCGTGAATATTTTTTTTCGCCATGAGATATTAAGCCATACAACCAACAAATAATATTAACACAACGGAAGAACACAATCTCCTCGTCCCAGGGCTCTGTCAGGACATTTATTTTTTATACAAATACATTTAGAGGACCGCACCGCACGCGCAGCACCTAAACTTGTCGTTCTTATGCGGTTACGATTTTTTATTACAAGACTTAATTTTTGTTTATTATGATCATGCGTCAAATCAAAAGAAAATTTTGTTATCCGAAAAAAAAAGAGGACGCGACCGTCCAGCTCGGCATCAGCAACAGTGATATGTGAAATGGCTTATTTAAAAAATTTGAAAACATTTTTTTATGCCGAAAATGTTGAAAGAAAAAGAAAAAAATTTCGATTTTTAATTTTTTCTGCTTTTGTGCCTATAACTTTTTTTAGGTCAGAGATAGGAATAGGCTTCAGATAACCTCCGCCTTAAAACAAGAATGAGAAATTATATTAATTTGTATCTTAAACTAATTTAAATAGCACGTAAGGATTCATTCCCATTCATTTGTTATCAAGTCCCATTCCATAATTAGCTGGATTAGTTGTGTGAACTAATATGTATCATTGTCAGTGCTCTCTACTTTAAATTTCGTGGATAACTTCATACAAACCTCATACCATAGATACTTTATTTTAGAAATGTATACTATAATTTTATAATTAATTGATGTAATAAAGTTGATTTAAGGTAAGCGTTAGTGTTGGCGAGAGAACCAATCCCTTATTCAAGTCTTGTTTTTCATATGCAGTTCTCGATTTATCAAAATAATTTCGATGTCATCTGTGTCTTTTATACTTTCTTATACATAAATCTTTAATCCACAAAGTATTTATTTTGGCAGAATTTCCTTTAACCCATGTTAATAGGGGATTGAAAAGACAGGGGGAGAAATCCGGATGAAGAATGTCAAATTTAAAGCAGTTCTCAACTTCCGAAGTACATGTTAACCAGTGACGATTTAATTGATTCTGAAGCTCTGAGGCATTTATCATTTCACTTTACTAATCACTCTTGTTATATCGCATGAAGATAATTTGCATTTTTACATTTACCACTTCACAGTCGCGAAGAATTATTGCGGGCGAGTAGTATCCTTTCATATTTGATGAAGTGAGCTAAATGGACCTTTGAGAATGGCTCTGATGAATCGTATCCGCTTGTAATTCGTTTTATACTTGTAAAGTGATTGACGGGTACGTTAAAAGCTTTCAGCTGGTGAAAACTAAAAATGTAAAAAGGAATATTCTCTAATGAGAGCGCACTACGGCTCGCTAATCTCTATAAAAGATATTTATAGATATATATTGGTTCCGCTAAGGGATTTTTAGTACATTTTTACTTGTCTGCTTAATTAAACAGTTGAATTGCGATGTAAAGCAAGCAAGGCAATCATAGTGATGAATTGATTTCTTTCTGTTAAATTAAATAGCTTTTTATTTAGACGTATTTAAGAACAGTTTATTAATAGGATTACAAAATATTTTTTACAAAAAACAAAACCGACTTCAAAAAAATCTGTTCTAAAAACTGCACTAACAAATAAAAAATAATTACGTTATGCATTCTTACTTAGAATATGTACAGTCAATTTATTAGGCCAATAATATACAATTATTCTTATTTTTGGAAGCGGTGCCAGCCAATGTTTACAAACGTATATCTTTAAATTAGGGTTGCGACCGGTGCATTCGCCTTTTTTTCTGGTATATCTGGTGAGTTCCCCGGTATAATATATTCGGAATCCAAGGTCCATTGCCAATGATACTTTGACCGGGTGTATTGTTTGAAATCTTAGGGTATTTCGATGCATTTCGGTTTTTATGGTTGTTGGTTTAATGGCCATAATTAAAACTTTAAACATAAAACAAACATTATGTCAACTGATTTAAAAAACAATTAACAACAAGTCCATACAGAGTATAGAATAAAACCCCAAAGCCCCCCCCCAAAACCTACACCATGGTGACATGGTGATATAATATTTATTTGTTTTATTGTTATAGTTTTAATTATTGCTGTGTTAGTGTGTTGTTTGGGTCTCTTGATTTTATTTAATGTTTTATTGGTATATTTTTATTCTATTTTATTTTAGTTTTAATATATTTGTATTGTATTATATCAAATAGAAAATAAAATAAAAAATAATAAAATTAATATTTATCATACATAATACTAAAAAACTACTTTTATGGCTATATGCCTCTACAGATATGCATTGACACCAAATATGTATTCATTATCTACTCGTAAACATCAGCAGGCGCGTTTCGACATGAATGTCTCCTCAGTGCAGTTTTTCTGTCAAAGTTTTAAAACTAAAAGAAAAATTTAGGAAAAGCCATCGCATTCTTTTTCAAACTAAACTTCTTCTATTTCAATCTTCGGTATAAATTAAATTAAAAGCCCAGTTAAATGCAAATTGTCTTATGGTTTCTGAGAAATATGAGTTGTTTGAACTTCGAATATTATACCGATTTTAAGTGCAGTAAAATAAACATAAAATTAATGTTTAAAATTATCAAAAAAAATGAGTTAAAAATTTAAAACGGAAAAATGTAGGGGACTAATTTTCAATAGTGATAGTAAAACTTTTAAATATTTTCATAATATTTTGTAAAACGTTATTTTTTTTATGTATAGACGAGAAAATATCCCACGCCCACTGTATCAGATGATGTAAATATAGTGGGCGTGATTTATTTTTCGTAGTACCTATATAGAAAAATGCCACTTTGGTAAAATATTAACATACATTTAATATTACAATAATAAGTGATATAAATAAAAATTCTTGCGCTTGGTTATAACACGCCCCCTTTAATATCTTACACTTGTAATTCACAAATAAAACTACATAGCTACCTTTCCTATCCGCACTATCCCAGGATAATGTACAATTATTAAATTCGTTCACTTCTTTCTGTCTATCAACATCACTAAATCGCTTAAAGGATCCTAAATATTCAATTACAGATCGAATACCGGCACGTCCTCAATGGGGCGAGGGATCTCGACCGTACACCGCGGCATCGTAGCGCTTTACAACTACTACAAAGCTTGCACGGTTAAGCTCAAAACTCTCCTGCGTCAGCAGCGTTTGCCCCAAGCGCCGCCGCCCCAGACGGCGATATATCAAGTGTGAGAGTTTTTACACGAGCTCCCGCAAATTGCAGTCAACAATTTTGATGTTGGATGATTAAAAAGCAAATCTCAGGGAACCACTGCGCTACGGAATCGGCCAGGCGCACACATTTTATATACTTTTTAATATCACATTGTATATAGTATGTAGGTCAATAGCAGTAAATTGATTGATATGATGACACGTTATTGTCGGGTCAAACAAGGATGAATTTAGGATCTAGGTTTAAGGAACATCGTTTTTATTAAACATAAGACTCGCTTACTAGACTAGCGAATGAGCGTAAACCAGAAAGTTGTTTGAAAAAAAATTATTGTAGAATCATACCAACAACAACCATCCTGGAATCTGGAATCTGGAATATGTCCGGAGTGCGGATCGAGATCCGCTGCACTTAGGCCCCATTGGGCCCCTTGTGCTTCCTCCGTGAGGGAAATGTCTCCCTAGGTCATCGACCAGCCCAATGTTGTACAAAAGGTGATGATGTTGCCCAGGGGCATTTCCCTCAAATTGGCCATAGAAGGCCAACGTTCCCCCAATATGGATTCTCTGGTCGATGACACGGCGGGACATTCGCAAAGTACATGCTCGATCGTTTCATCTTCTTGTTCATCACTTTGTCTCATGTTATAGAGGTGTTTCCTTACCCGGAAGTGTCCGGTTAGGATTCCTGTAACAAATCGCAGTTTACCCCTGGACATTGCCAGATAGTTCCTCGCCGTTTCTTCGCTGGGATATCTCAAGAGATTTCTGGCCAGCTGACAGCTACTTGTTTCATCCCATAACGTCTTAAATTTTATGTGGGTGTTTTCCTTTATTAATTGAAGTTTCGCTGCAACTGGTAGCGTACTTGAAGGACCAGGCCCAAGGATACTCAGGTTGGCTGCCTTCTTGGCCAGTTTGTCAGTTTCTATATTGCCGTTGCATTGTGAGTGTCCTTTGACCAAGCACATGCAGATGTTATTCATCTGACATGCTCTCACAAGTGCTTGGTGACATTCCCATGTTGATCCTTTAGTTATTTTATAATTTTTCAGGGCCAGTAGTGATTGTCTACTATCTGTGCAGATTCTTATTATCTTGCCCGTTATTTCTCTGCGAACAACCGTCCTATAATTCTCTATTTCACTTTCTTCAATTTCAATAATTATTTCTTCAAATTCTAAGTTATTAGAAGGGCAACTCATAATAGTATTTTTTAAGGATTTAATATCCTATTGAAGAATCATTATCATTGATTTCAAAGCCTTTATATAATTACCAAACGATCTACAGTTCTTATATGACCAATCGTATCCTTTAGTGGACTTCTGAGATTTCTGACTTCAGACGAGGTCAGCTCAAGAGGTACCTTTGAAACTATTTTTGCATATTGAATTATTTTTGCATTTTTACATATTTTTGCATCATTAAGTGTTTTTCGTATGTATTGTTACAGCAAGAACAAATTAGTGAATTTGTAGGCATTTTAAAAATTAGTTCTAATTAAAATAGAATGATAATTTTGTAGAATAGAATAAAATGATATATTTTGTTTTTGTTATATAACCTCTAATAAAATATTTTTTGCATTTGGTTATTTTTTTTATTTCAATAAGGACCAACCAACTGCTGCCCAGTTTCAACGGTACATTTTTTAAATTTATATAAATATTCACATACAGAGTTAACTTATGCAAAAAAGACATATATTTAAAGCAGTTAAAAAACCAATGTATGTTTTTAACCATGAATTATTGTCAAATAGCAGAAAACACAATTTGTTGAGTCTCTTTCTTTGGCGACAGTTATCACCTACTGGTACCCCTACAATAATTAAATTAAGAAACTACGCCTGAGTATTTCACCAACTCTCAGTTCCTTAGCAACACGTTCAATATGGCTGAGATTTACGCAACTTATTCATGCTTTACAACTTTCTGTTTCCAGACAGAATAAGATGTGTTGAAATCGCTTAAAAGATTCAGCTGAATTTAACTACAGACCTTAATAGAATACCAACATATTCTCTGAAACGCTGTGCTATCTTATTCGCATTACCTTTAAGAATAATTTTCAATGTATCTCTTTAGACTGAATGAATCCTTTCCGGATTTATGGAAAGCTGCTACTGCAATATATGTCCCATTTATAAAATAAACTTATCAAATTGCTGTGGATTTTTTTAAGGCAACAGCAAATTTCTTGTGTACTCTTTATGTCACTCTTGTTATATTTTACCATACAACAAAACTAAAATGTAATAAAAATACAAAAAAATCGTCTAAACCGGTTGCTACAAAATGGAAAGATATTTTAGGATAGGCCTGCTTTATTTCCCATTCAAAATATTAGAAAAGACCATAAAGACGCGATAATGTATAGTACCCATCATAAATAATTAATATTTGTATAAAAAGTGACTTCTCTTTGTTGTGACTGCTCAAAATATCAGTTTCTTGCATCGGATTATTGCCTCGTCCTAAGTATACAAATCGAGCCAGGGTCGCACTTCTTCTGAGGAATGTAAGTAACTCATAAGAAAAGTATTTTTAAAATTACGTTTAAAAATAATTTTTTGAAATTAGAAAACAAAGGATATTTGACCCTGGCTGCTATTAAGTTTTTGCTACGTATAAAAATGTATTTTTTTATACGCATATGATTTTTTTCTGGCGGATACTATAACTATATAGATAAAAACAAACTACCTACTTAATGATATACAATTTGATTTTCGTGAAAAAAAATCTACTCAACATGCAATAACTAATAGAACTTCTAAATTATGTAATGCACTTGATCGAACCAAACCAGCGCTATGTGTCTTCGTAGATCTAGCAAAAGCTTTTGACACAGTGAGTTATAAACTTTTGTTAAATAAATTAGAAAACTTTAGAATTCGTCGAAATGTATTGGTCCTATTTCGTAACTACTTAACGAACAGGAAACAAAAGGTTGTGCTTGGCGTTGTTACTAGTGAAGAAATAACTCTAACCTGTGGGGTGCCACAGGGTACAGTTCTAGGCCCTGTCCTGTTTACAATATACATTAACGACTCACCTTACCTACAGAAGGAAATATCATATTTACGATTTTCTGCATCGACGGACCTGAAAAACATAAAAAAATTGTTTGATAATAGCTTAATTTAAATTGGGATAAAACTAAATACCTGATCATATCTGAAAACATCATATCCGATTTTAGTGAAATACCATTGAATGACCGGGAAATCAATATTTTCTACCACAAGTATTAAATACTTGTGGTAGAAATTACTTGTGGTATTAAATACTTGTGGTAAGGATAATGATCGACTGTCATCTAAGCTGGGATACTCCGATCAGCAGTATTATTAAAATACCGCGATATTTAATAAAAAAATTTGAAATAGTAAGACCGTTTTTGAATTTTAAACAATTAATAACGTAATATGCTCTTGTTGAGTCGTTAATTCAGTATGGTATAATAGAATGGGGCGGTGTAAGGAGAACACATTTAAAGCACTTAGAAACTTTACAGAAAAAAATAATAGATAATTTTAAATAAAAATGACATATTTTGTACTGACCTACCAGGTACTACACCGCGAGTCAGAAATACTGGTTTCAAGACAAGTCTACGCTAAAGTGATACCAATATCTCCACAAAAACAAGCAGTTTTTGCAACCTCTGATCATATTTACTGCACTTGACAAAAATCGAAAGACCTCATCAAATTAGATGTAGTAAAAAAATATATAGGTAAAAAACACTTTATTTATATTGGACAAAGATTGTATAATAATTTGCCTATTAACATTAAAAATTGCAAAAATATCTTTATTTTAAGAAATTGTTTAAGAAGTGGTTGGGAGATAATGAGATCTCTTATTGAAAAGTTGATAGAATTAACATAAGAGACTTTTAATACTTTTTTCTTTTTTCATCTCTTCTCTTTTTTATTACTAGTTAATTTAATTGATTTGCATTTAGATGTATCCATCCATTCCATCCATAATGCTGGATTCTTAATAAAGACAATAATACATATATATATATATATATATATATATATATATATATATATATATATATATATATATATATATATATATATATATATATATATATATATATATATATATATATATATATATATATATATATATATATATATATATATATATATATATATATATATATATATATATATATATATATATATATATATATATATATATATATATATATATATATATAATTGATATTTCGTACCACTCCTTACAAAGCCTTATTGTCAATGTCGAACATATCTGACAATACCCTAACTTCAATAAAGTAGGAATTTTCTATATTGAAGTATACGACTGATAAAATCAAAGCGTAAGTAAATCGTTTTTTTATCCGAACCTTTTTTGCTGAATTCTAGTAACTGAGCAGCCAATATTGAATATCCTATTAAATTAAAAACCTACTGTAGCGCTTTTTTAATTTCCTCCTTCTGGAGGTTTAATGATTTTCATTATTTTATATATTCGAACAGCGTGTAATGAATACTTTAATATAGATTATCATTGCATCTTCAATCGGGCTTGATTTAAATATAGAATACGGAGTCGTTGTACAAAAATTTCTCCATTTTAAAATATTTTAGTGCTCCATGCTACACAATATATTTATTTTCTTTAGAATATTCTAATCAATTGAGTGACATTTGTTGTTGGCTAATCCTATGAATGTAGGTATATAAAAAACCACCTCTTCGATGTTAATAGAAGTTTATTATTTCTCTCTCATTCATGTGAATGGTAGTAGGAAATCTGGATTTGTGCGGACAGAACAAAGTCCATCGGTCCAGACACACTACCTTGTGAGACTACTATTTATACTGCTAAAAGGGGTAGCTTTTCTTGAAGTTTTTAACTATTATTGAAATTCAAGTTTGCCAATCTTGTTTTGGGAGTTACCAAATCAGTTTAGTTATTTTAATTATTAATTTACCGAGTTATAATTGATTAACTCTCAAATCAAGATTTAGTCTTAGACTATATCGGTTCAGATACATAATATAACCAATGTTTAGCAATATTAATTTATACTTTATAAATTACTGCCCAAAGCTGTATAAAATATTTCTTGCTAAACAAGTTTTAAATCATTACTTAATTTTCTGCTTTTTTTTCACTTTTCGTATTTTATTTTTGTATTATCTTTTTATTTTCTTCGCATTTTTTCTTTTTCTTTTCGTATTTTCTTCTCTCCCGCTTTTCTTGTTTTCTCCATTTTTCTTCTTCTTTCATGTCTTCCTTTTTCGTTCAGTCTTCCTTTCCTTTTTCGTCATATACTTGTTCTCATTTCACTTTTTCATTTTTGTTTTCTCCATTTCACCTTTCTTTATTTACTTTTCCCATTTCCTGTATTTTCTTCTGCTCTCTTTTAGTTTATAGTCTGTGGCAGACATATATGAGAATGAAAAAATGCCGCATCGTCAAAGGGAAACCCGATGTGTTTGATGAGCGGCGCGAGCCGACTTTGATCTAGTCGAAGCGTAGCCGCCAGGGGCATTTTTTCATTCTCATATATGTCTGTTACAGACAATACTTTTACTATTTTTATTTAATTTTATGGCAGTATCAGCGAAGAGATAAATATATTTGCGACCATCCGTTAAAACCGCATATATTTAAATGTGCGCCTAAATGAAGTCCGATAATGGGGAATTCCTTAATATCGTTACGAGCAATTATTAGTATTTCTCCTGCTGCTGCGGAGGCAAATAATCCAAATTGTTTCCAATTAGGCGCAGCGAGATATAGCTCAGGCAAGCGCCGCGCCGTCTGAGGCGACGAATTAGCCCAGGCAGCGCCTCGGATGTTAATAAACGTAGAAATCTGAAACTGTTGCGAGTAAATTACACCGTATGGCAGAAGCGCTTCTCATAGGTGTATCCCCTTTGTCTTATTCTTGATGTAACAGATTACGCTCAAGTTCTCGTTTTACTTGCCTAATTGCCTCCACGCCTTGGCTGAGTTTATGCCAAAAAAGGGCAAAGCGCCTTCGCCTAGCAAGTTCCCTGTTAAAATAAAGGTATAACTAAGGCTTACTTATGATTCGAATAGGGAAATAACAGCTTTTGCAACCGCAAAGGTTATTTAGCGCAAGTGGAAAGAGTCGATAATTTCATGAGACATAACGTCAATTACAGATTCTTATTCAGTAATTATTTTTTTTTGCCTTTTGTGGATATTTCAATTTTGTGATGGCATATTATTTCGCCAGATAATTCGAGAGATGAAGAAATAATTAAATGAAGGAATGGAGAAAGAAAGGAAGAATGGAAAGAAGAAAAGAAAAATTAAGATGATAAATTTAATAAAAAAAGTATAAATAGATGTAACGCAAAAAAAGGAAAAATTAAAATAAGAAAAGAACATAAAAAAATTATATTCGAAAAGCAGAGAAAATAAATTACACATAATAAATGAAAAAAATAATTTTACAGAAGAAAAGAATAAAAATATACAGTAAGAAAAGAAGACAAAAAGATAATAAGCAAATAAGAGAAGAAAGGAAAGGAGAAATAAAGGGACCCAAGAGAAGAAAAATTAAAAATGAGGCAAATGAAGAAGAAATAGGACAGTATGAAAGAAGAAAAAGGAACAAGGAAGATTGTGAAGACGAAAACTTGAAGGAAACTCTGAATACTGGAGAAGGAAACTCTGAAAAAAAAAGGATAGAAAATTGTTGAAGGATTAAATGGAACCAGCATTTCATCCTTCGAATGGTATTTGGAGGGGAAGGGGGTTTGGAAAAAAATATATGAAACCCCGTTTAATTTTTGCAGAAAATTGTCCTTTTAAAATCTTTCGTATCAATTTCGAACACCATGTATATTATTGGGAGACTAGTGAAATTTTATCTTGAAGGAATTTGGTTGCGTTTTCTATATGTAACAACTAAAAAATGGATTGATATTATTTTTTTTCTTTTAGGCATGACTAATAATAAATAGGTGTAAGTACACTTTTTAAATTGGAAAACAAAAAACCTAATTTAGAAATATTTATTTTAAAAACAACTACCTACGTACTTAACTAAATAAAAATAACCTATAACAAATTTATCAATTTCAATGTAAATCAAAAAACATGAAAGAAATCATTTTCATGAAAGAAAACCAAACGACGTTAAACATTGATTCTTAATTATTATTCTTATTATTATTATAGTTCACTAGTACTTTAGACAAATGATTATACTAATAATTATCAAATATAAAAGTTACATAAACTGTGTTTATTAATAAAAATATAAAAGAAAAACTATCAATTTTATATTTATTGAAAATTTAATTATTTTTACATCAATTTTACTTCTTAGAGCATGAAATTTCTTGATCTCAAGGTAGGATTTAAAATAGATTAGTACTATGCTTTAGTATGATTTTAAAATATCAAATTTATTTATGTTCTAAGTTCGCACAAAGATTATTGACTCTGAACTTGTATTACTTATTGCAAAAAGTATTTCATTATTTCTCTATGTCATGATTTGCTACAAACCCAAGATTTCTTTTCACATAATAAATATAAAAAGCAAAGAACTTAAAAGCTAATAAATACAAGATCCAAAAAATGATTTTAGTTTCCACTAAGCAAGCAATTTCTGTATCACTCCCACTTTAAATCATTCAGAATTCTATTGTATATGTAAATCAATATATTCTATCATATAACTAGGAAAAGTAGTTGTTTCAATTGATTGTACAATATTTTACGCATTTTAAAGTTAACATCTGGATAAATGTAAGGCTAATGCTTTTATATATAATATGTTCAAATAGAACAAAAATAAATAGCAGAGTAGGTTTGTGTTTTCTATGAATTAAAATTCCGTCAAAACTAATATCACATAAAGTGTCACTGAAAATGATGAGGGATTAGTATTATAAATTCTAGTATAAATAATTAATAAAACAAATAAAATATACTTAAGCAAACAAAAAGTATGATCTGCTAGAAAACAAATTTTTAAAGCGCGCGTTGAGACACAACCATCTGCAATAGCCCGATCGCGCGTTCTGGGCCCACGCGACAGGCAGTCTTTGTGATATTAATTCGTGGAAGGGGGAAATGGGGAGTGGCGGGAGGCCTTTCTGTGCGATGTCGGCTGCGGTGTACGCGTGGGATGCTAATTTAGTTTATATTATTACTCGAATATCGAAGATTATTACTCCAAGCAAGTAAAAATACTCGGGAGATTTACCTTAACAATTAATTATTTATTAGTGATTATATGGGATGTATACTTCTCTATTTGCATCTGATTTCGTTCACAATTTCATGGATTTTATTTTTTTGCACGGAGTAACCCTAATTATTTTTCTAAAACAAAAGTAGCCTAAGTAACTCCTTATGACATCAGCTGTATGCTAGTGAAATTCCCATCAAAATCGGTCCAGCCGTTTCGGAGATTAGCCGGACCGTAGAAAATTTTTTAAATTGCTTTTTATTGCAAGCACCGTATATACTTTCATATGCATTTAGAAAATAGCTGTTATTTGACATTACAAACAGACACTTCAATTATATTTCTTGTAAAAGATATTTTTTGCGACCATTACTGTAAGTGCTCAGTAACGTACTAAGTTTATAATTAGCTAGATAAGGTTCTCACAACCGTAATGCATTATATATGATGATTTCTCTGGTATTTCGCGTTAATTATAGGTAAGACATATATCGTGTATTTTCATGGTATCAGCATATAAAATTTTGCATTCCAATAAAAAATCTATCCTAATTTCCATGTTAAACGGTTTTTAGTAGAGACGTATAAAACAATACCCCTAACTGTACTTTTAATTAACCCTCGGGGTAATAAATAAAACTGGATGTCGTTGTAACGCATATTTAAGTTTAATTAAAACGTTGAGAACAACAAAAAGCGTTGCCGTATTAAAATGCGAGTTGAACATAGCCCCGGCTCGTAAGAGACACAACATTCAAGTTCCATGTATATATAATTTGAGGGCAGAAAACAGTTAAAGCGAAGTTAAATTTATATAATACTAAAGCCAGACAGCTTATTACTTCGTTGTAGATATATATGTAGCATATTTCATATGGTTAAAATGTATTTTATGTTATTTTAATATAATCTTTTTTATTATTCTTTGTACTTATATACACAAATATGAAAAGTTCTATTCAACTCTTTTAGAATAGTGTATGTACTAGTCAAAAAACATCTTGGTCTATATATACATTTTTCACGAAAGGTTCACTCATTAAACACATCCCGTAAACAGATTGGAATTTGATTTTGAAAATATGGCATTTTTGATAAATGGTCTATTTTTCTAAGGTATTTTTATATTTCTAGATTTTCTAGTTAAGATAAGTTGGGGTAAGGTCGGATGCGGGGTAAGACCGAACGACCGCTCTAGATGTCACGTAGATGTGGCAACACCGACCTACTTAGTCGTCGCGTAAAGCAAACACGTGTGTGCAGTGTTTAACCAGGCGCCGTCCCGCTGCAACGTTGTTTAAAGCAACTGTATCAATTTTTCTGTATTCTTGCATATCTTGGTTATTCGAACTTACCCCATTCGATAAATTTTGTCCGAGAGGGTAAGTAATTAACATTACGTTTGATTTTTCTGTTTAAAATGTGTTGTATTTATAAGCTATAAGATTCACTAACTCTCTACTCTAACCTCAAATTAAATGAAACTTTAAGTGTGTTCGATCTTACCCCACATCTTTTTGTAAGGGGCATGATCGAATGACGATTTTCCGGTCTTGCCCCAGTCCGTTTACCGCACGAATTTAATTTTAGATTGGAACATCAGAAACTATAATAGAAAATCCGATAGAGGAAAAATCTATAGCAAGGAGGACCTGGAGAACGCCATAAGAGAATTTGAAGAAGGTGTTGTAACCCTTCATGGCGCCGCAAAGAAGTATAATATACCAAAATCGACATTGCATGATCATACTAAAGGAACCCATGGGACAAAAAGTCAAACACTTGGGAGAGACTTGGCAATTTCCTTAAAACATGAACAAGTTTTGGCAAACGGCCTCAAAACATTAGAGAAATGGGGGTTCGGTCTTTCTAGAAAGGAAGTATTTTTTATTGTGGCCGAGTACGTAACAAAAAATAACCTTAAGACTCCTTTTAAAAATAATATGCCAGGTGCAGACTGGTTTATCAATTTTAAATAGCGGCACAAACTGTCAATTAAAAAACCTCAGGCAGTGGAGTATTCCAGAAAGAAAATGACCGACCCTTTTGTAGTCAA
This sequence comes from Tetropium fuscum, assembly GCA_964058915.1. Taxonomy (NCBI): domain Eukaryota; kingdom Metazoa; phylum Arthropoda; class Insecta; order Coleoptera; family Cerambycidae; genus Tetropium; species Tetropium fuscum. The sequence continues at coordinate 27,690 of CAXKVY010000212.1, read as the reverse complement.
CGAGTATTTTACTTTACTGGAGAAAGTACTGAACGACTTACAGTTAAATGAGCGTCCACAACAGATCTGGAATTTAGATGAAACTAGTCTGTCAATGGATCCATCTAAAACGAAGGTAGTTGGTGCAAGAGGCGTAGCTTGTTCTCGTGTAACTAGTGGCCCTGGGAGAGAAAATATTACAATATTGTCTGCTGTAAGTGCTAGCGGTGAAAAAGCCCCGCCGTTGATTGTTTTTAAAGGCAAAAATATGTGGGACCAGTGGATGGCAGAACCAGATGGAGGACAAAACATAGCGTATGCTGCTAGCAGCAATGGCTGGATGGAGACTGACATTTTTTAAAACTTTATTCAGAAAACATTAATTCCTGTTCTGGGCGATCTCCGACCCGTCGTGCTTATATATGATGGGCATAGTACCCACGTAGACAATAGAGTTGTAACTCTTGCACGGGAAAACCGCATTACCATTTTAAAGCTGCCACCACATACTTCTCACCTTTTGCAGCCCCTCGACCTAGCTGTATTTAGATCATGTAAAACCGCTTGGGACGAAGAATTGGTGAGTTGGCAACGACAGAATCAAGGCATGAAGCTGCCAAAGAAAACATTTTCCGAAAAAGTACGTAAAGTATGGAATACTATTACTCCTCTTGTAATTCAAAATGGGTTCAAAAAAGCCGGAATATATCCTTTTGACGCCAGTGTTGTTCCAAATGAAAAATATCATCCTGAAGCCCTAAAAAGATTTGAAAATCTAAAGACATGTAAAATAAATGAAACTGTCGATGTCAATACAAATAACATGGTTCCGGATGCAAATATAGCAGGTCCAAGCAATGCTGCATTGGTTAACCAGAGTGACGAGAAACAATCACAGCCAACAAACGTTTCATTTGAGGACCTTCAACTACAAACCGTAAAGCAAAGTTCCGGAAATGCTAAAGTCACAAAAAAAAGACGAGTAGCAGCAGGTGCTGAAGTGATAACGTATCAAGATATAGACCAGCTACCGGAACATAATAAAAAGCATGCAACAAATAAAACTAAAAAACACAAAGATCGAAACCACCCAAGTACTAGCAGTGAAAGTAGTTTAGAACCAGTCTACGAAGACTCTGATAACGATTTAGATTTCCTAGACGATAAAGAGGCAAATGAGATCGAAGACCATGCAAATATTGGATGATTAAAAAATAAAGTAACTTTTTAAAATAATAGTGAAAAAGTTGTCAGGGGCATGTTCGGAATTCGACCTTACCCCGAAGCCGTGCGTTACGTACCTAAATCATGAATTTGAAAGTTATCCGATCTTTCCCCATAACAAGGGGCAAGTTCGAATGGGTGCAAAAATCCATTTTTGTTATTTTTTTTTAGGATTCGTAATCAGAAATATCAAGTTTTGACACTGCAGATTTTTTGTCCGCCCAGTGAAGTGTTACCCTATAAATTTGGACTAATTATTTAAACAATTTAAAAGAGCTAGCCCTTGCTAAATCTCAACTAGTCTAAATTCCGTCTGATCTTGCCCCAACCTACCTTATATCGAAATATATAGAGGAAAGTAGCCTAATTTTGGATAGTTGCCTAATTTTGGATACCTTATTTTCTCTAAAACCAGCTTTCTGTAATTCAGTCCACAGTATGAAAGTAACCGTTAATATTATTCCGCTTTGTTAAAATTTTAGTTTAGCCACTCACCGTTAGGTGGCTACAAAATATTTAATGTTTCTATGTAGTGATTAGTTCTATGAGTTTTATTTTATTGTGCCGAAAAATCATCGTAAAAAGCAAGTACCAAATTTTAAATCTCCTAGTTTTGCAAAAACTTAGTAGAAAGGTTGGATAACATGTATGAGTAATTTGATCTACAATTCCTATTAAGACACATTTTTTTTAAAGACACTTAAGTTGCCTAATTTTGGACAGGCGTGGTATGTCTGTACTGGGTATCCAAAATTAGGAACCTTATTAGTGGTTAGTTTATAACACACTAAGAATTAAACATTAAACATTAATTTAAAAACTATAAAGATAAATATGTATGTGAATTTGTATTAGAGGGTTTATAAAAGGTCACTAAACATTAAGAATCATTTTCACATATTTATCAATATAATTATTCTTAATTTAATGCTTAATGTTTAATTCTTAATGTTTTATAAACTCACCATATATTGTGCAGTCTGTGCTTCATGAAATTGATTTTGTTTTAGCATGTGCCTAAAAAAGGGATTACACACAAAAAGTGAAATTCTGAAAATATGAAAGAAGCTATTTCAGGTGTCAGAAACAGGGAACTGGGGTATTTAAAAGCTTCGAAAACTTATGATTTACCCAAGTCAATCCTTGAGCTTTACGTAAAGCAACGCGGGAAAACATCAGAAGAACAATGTAGTCTTGCAATTGGTAGGAAACCAGTTTTAACACCAGAAATGGAACAGGATCTGGTAGCTCACTGCTTATAAATGGATCGACGATACTATGGGCTAGGATATGCAGACATTCGTAGACTGGCTTACCAATTAGCAATTAGAATCAACTTGCCCCATCCCAATATTTGTGTGACCTTTAGAACTAGATAGAAGCATAGAAAGCTCAGAAGTATAGAAAGGAAAAAGGGAAACCTTTTTCAAATTTCTAGAAATTGTTTATTTTAAGTTTTTATATTTTATTACCATTTTATGTTTGAAATAAATATGTTTCAACTGGTATTGCGTTTCCTTTGACTTTAGTATTCTTAAGCACAACAAACATTTATAAATAACATTTTTTTTCATAAAAATATCAAATTTTCAAAGGCTATCCAAAATTATTTATATATATATATATATATATATATATATATATATATATATATATATATATATATATATATATATATATATATATATATATCTATATATATATATATATATATATATATATATATATATATATATATATATATATATATATATATATATATATATATATATATATATATATATATATATATATATATATATTTTGTGAAAAGTAATCTTGGGTTTGTAGCATTTCATTACATAGAAATAAGCAACTAGACGAATAAGAAAGAAAACACACTTACCAGTACTATATCTGGACACACATACGGAAATGAATCACTATGCATATGAAAACGAACCACTTAGAAGTTGTACAAGTTCTTTCACCTTTCTTGAGGATCTTCAGAGCAGTATACGATTTATTTCATTGATCATTCATACTTGCATTTAAATTACCAATACAACAACACTTGCAGTGACGTTTTATGACATTAGTTTTTGACGGAACTCATTCTTAGATTACACAAACCTAGTCTACTATTTATATTTGTTCTATTTGAACATATTATATATAAAAGCATTAGGCATACAGTTATCCAGAAGATGTTAAACTTTAAAATGCATAAAATCTTGTTGAACCTATTGAAAAACAACTACTTTTTCCAACTATATGCGGGAAAATATTGAATTATATATACAATAGAGTTCTGAAGCATTCAAAGAGGGAGTGATACAGAAATTGCTTACTTAGTCAAAACTAAAATCATTTGTTGGTTGTATGTATTAATTGTTTCTTCGAAAATTCTCGAAAAAAATCCAATTTTCACCCTGGATATATTTATTAGCTTTGAAATTCTTTGCTATTCATATTTATTTTGTGAAAAGTAATCTTGGATTATTAATTTTATTTTACTTTTCACAAAATAAATATGAATAGCAAAGAATTTCAAAGCTAATAAATATATCCAGGGTGAAAATTGGATTTTTTTCGAGAATTTTCGAAGAAACAATTAATACATACAACCAACAAATGATTTTAGTTTTGACTAAGCAAGCAATTTCTGTATCACTCCCTCTTTGAATGCTTCAGAACTCTATTGTATATATAATTCAATATTTTCCCGCATATAGTTGGAAAAAGTAGTTGTTTTTCAATAGGTTCAACAAGATTTTATGCATTTTAAAGTTTAACATCTTCTGGATAACTGTATGCCTAATGCTTTTATATATAATATGTTCAAATAGAACAAATATAAATAGTAGACTAGGTTTGTGTAATCTAAGAATGAGTTCCGTCAAAAACTAATGTCATAAAACGTCACTGCAAGTGTTGTTGTATTGGTAATTTAAATTCAAGTATGAATGATCAATGAAATAAATCGTATACTGCTCTGAAGATCCTCAAGAAAGGTGAAAGAACTTGTACAACTTCTAAGTGGTTCGTTTTCATATGCATAGTGATTCATTTCCGTATGTGTGTCCAGATATAGTACTGGTAAGTGTGTTTTCTTTCTTATTCGTCTAGTTGCTTATTTCTATGTAATGAAATGCTACAAACCCAAGATTACTTTTCACAAAATAAATATGAATAGCAAAGAATTTCAAAGCTAATATATATATATATATATATATATATATATATATATATATATATATATATATATATATATATATATATATATATATATATATATATATATATATATATATATATATATATATATATATATTGAAATAAACGAGACTATTAACATTTTAATAAGAATTGAAAGACATAACATAAAACAAATTGTATTAATATTTAATTATACAGATCACCTGTCAACTGAAAGACTATATGTATAGGACCAGCACACAAGCAACAACTATACCAAGGCAGAGTACATACACGCTGTATACGAAGGTATCTGATTAGTCAAGCCATCAAATCGCCATAATAAAGTAAATAATCAGCGGAAAATTCTATTTTGAGCTTCAATGCAATAGACAAGTAGTAATGTTAGTTTCAGATTATAATTTTATCATAAACTAGTCCTAAATTGAGACATATGCTCAAGAGCATTGGGGTACAATGGGGTCTCAGGATTATAATACTAGAACTTAAATTTCTGTATTAGACAAAATGTCTAGTAAAGTATTTATATTTGATAGATCTTGTATTATAATTTTTTGAATTTCGCACAATGATTCAAATGAGATTAAAAAAACATGGTAGCTATTTAAAAAATATTTTTTTAGGTATTTAGAGTGGCAGTTTTATAAAAAAAATATTGTCTTTGTAATATAGGTAGGTACATATTTAAAAAAATATAATGTAATTAGGAATTCAGCCAAAGCTCTCAAAAGCTATCGGTTGAAATGGATTAGTTTTATAAATAAACAAATTTAAATTACACCTTTGAAATATGGCAAATTATAAAAAATATCAATGACAATGAAACGATTATTCTCATTTTACCATATTTTAAATAACGACTCGAGAACCTACATATGTACACTTGAAAAGATATTTTTATTCCCACGGAATGCTTTTAAAGTCGCTTTATGAGAAGGTCTGGATACGTTTCTTGGAGTTTCCATTTGTTATTTACATCGTCAAAGTGTATTTATACTCCCAAAAATCGTCCCTAAGGGCATAATATCATGAGTCTCGATGATTATTAACAAAGCAAATGCAAATTAAAGCAGTTCAACCCTTTAATTATGCCGAGTGAATGGAGAAAACGAGGTTTATTTTAAGAAAACGTCATTAACTTGAAATGCCTCGACTTAACTCTCACATCCCTAGACGCTGGAGAGAAATGGAGTAGAACGAAAAAAAGGAAATTGAACAACACGAATTGGTATGAGACGAGGCTGGAAATTTGATATCAAGGGTTTCTTGCCGGTCCACCCTCTGTTTAAATAAGAATATGGGAGCGCAAATATTTCCAGGCCAAATCAGATATGGAAACGTAGACAATTTGTATGGAAAATAGGGATAATAATTTATGGATAATATCCTTAGACATTTTGCAAAAATAGAAAACATCCATAAAATGTAGGTTTTCGCGGCCTGTCTGATACATGGCGGTGTCTTGGGTAATGGATATCAAGCTGGAGGACTCTGGTTCGGACTTCAGCAGGCACACTATTTTAAATATTTTTATTAATTCACTGGAAAAATATCGTTAGTATTTAATAGATGTTTTTGTATCACAAAATATTATAACCTCATCCAGCGACTCTAAAAATAACAGTAATTGTATATTATTGACATAATAAATTGATTGTATTCTAAGTAAGAATGAATAACGTAATTATTTTTTAATTTTTTGTGCTGTTTTTTAGAACAAATTTTGTTTAAGTCGGTTCTGTCGTTTTGTTAAAAATATTTTATTTTTTGCAAAAATGCATTTTTTTTTCAAAATTAATTGATCAATCTAGTTCACAAAGTTTGTAGACATTCTCACGAATCGAACTCACAAATACGCATTAAGATCTTACTGCTAAAAAAATCGGAAGTTAAGCAGTTTTAGTGCTTTATTTCCTCGACTATAAATATCGACTGAATAATCATTCTGATATTGCCAACTGGATAACTTGCCAAAAGGCTATTTGATTGCCGTAGGCTATCATACTTTACTCGCTTATTGATTTAGGAAATATATTACAAGCTGGGTAGTTTATTATCGCTGTCGTCCAAATTGTTGCCTCGATGTTCTTCGAGGATTAAAGCAGACACTATTATTGCTACCATTAGGATTGGAATATCCCAGTAGATTCGTAGATTGTATCTTTGTTTGTTACATGGTTACTTTGACGCAGATAACCGACTGTCCCGCACATTTGGGGGCCGGAATCTGAGACCGGAGGGTAATTAAATCGGCTAATTCAACCCAATAACTAGGGTTGATTTATGTGGCACGTAACTTATTAATAATTAGCAACTGGGTTGTGGATATTTGGAATCTAGACTCCATTACTTAACTAGAGTTTGTCCAGGAACGATTTGAATAAAATGTTTCTCGCGAGAAACTACCCCTGTTTTTGTCACTTATTTATCGTATATTTAGCTATCAACTGGTAACTCAACTTGACAATGACATTAGGTAAACACAAAATGAAGGAGTTTTAAATAAAAAAATTACGAAACTGGTTTTATTACATTATGTACAACTACAAACAGGAATTTTTTTTTATGCATTTTAAAGTTTAACATCTTCTGCATAACTGTATACCTAATGCTTTTATATATAACATGTTCAAATAGAACAAACTATAGTAGACTAGGTTTGTGTATTCTAAGAATTTGAGTTCCGTCAAAAACGTCATAAAACGTCACTGCAAGTGTTGGAGTATTAATATTTTAAATTCAAGTATAAATGATTAATGAAACAGGTCGTACACCACTCTGAAGATCCTCAATGAAGGGGAAAGAACTTGTACAAGTTCTAAGTGGTTTTAGAAGGATTTTGAAGTGTTTATTACCTTGTTGTAGAATATGTTAATCCTTTTACGAACTTTCATAAAACTTGTTACTTTCGATTTCACACACTAGAATACAATCAATTTATTAGGGCAATAATATACAGTTATTGTTATTTGTCGAGTTGGTGCCAGCCAAGGTTAACTAACGTGTTCACTTACAATTTAATACAACTGCTTAAAGCGACATCACAATTACAAATAAATTTAAATTCAAACTTCTAGTCGAATACAAGTAGAGATGTATACCTACGCAACTTCATTATACGTTTTTAAACCTTAGCTGGCACCGACTCCAAAAATAACGATGTATATTATTGGCCTAATAAATTGATTGTATTCTATGTAAGAATGAATAACGTAATTAAAACTTTTTAGTGCAGTTTTTTAGAATAGATTTTTTGGAATAGTTTCGGTTTCGGTAGGAATCATTTTTTTTTGGTAAAAATTTTTTTTTAAATATCTTTCATACTATTGCAAATGTAATTTCATAAAAATAGTTAAGTATCCTAATCAAGTACTATATTGGCATCATGTAAGATTGCAGTCTTTAGACGACTAAAAGTTTGCTATCCACTGTTATTCAATTCTCTTTACGTTAAAAAGTAACATCTGATATTCTCTGCTTCATTCTGCCAAATTGATAACGTTAACGCTGCCTTTATGATCCATTATCCAACTACTTAAGAACCTTTACGTTCCTAATAAAATTCTTCCGGATTCACGAGCCGTCAGATGTTTAGCATAATGAAGTTTTTATGTCATTATTAATTATATTACGAATATATGGCAAGATCTGATAAAATGTGTTTATATGCAAAGCAATATCCATAGTAATTATTATATAACTACTTCCTTCCCTGTAATATTAATAATAGTTATTTATTAGGCTAGTGAGTTATGTTAAATACTAGCTCTCACCCGCGACTTCCTCCGCGCGAATTTAATGCGAGTTCTCAGCCCACGTGACAGGCAGCCTTTGTGATATTAAGTCGTGGGAGGGGAAGCGGTGAAAGGCACCTATAATTAATTATTTATTAGTGTTTTATATTGGATTATATTGGATGTATACTTCCCTATTTGAATCGGATTCGGTTCACGATTTCATGGATTTTAATTTATTTCACAGGAACCCTAATTATTTTTCTAAAATAAAAGTAGCCTATGTTACTTCTTATAATATCAGCTATCGGCCAGTGAAAGTCCCGTCAAAATCGATCCTGGCGTTTCGGAGATCGGATTTTGTTCACAATTTCATGAATTAAATTTTTTTGCGTTGAGTAACCCTAATTAATTTTGTAAAATAAAAGTAGCGTAAGTTATTTCTTATAACATCAGCTATCGGCCAGTGAAAGTCCCGTCAAAATGCGGATAGGCGAATCTTTGATGCAGAATGAAATCGTACTTTTGATAAAGATAAAATAGCACCATTAAAAAATGTTCATGCTAACAAGGCGCTTTGTACGAAGTTTCTTACATTAATGATCCAATCGCAGATCCAAATGCAGTGGCTGATGCTCAAAAACATTTTTCCTTTCCATGTTTGCATCTACAAACACCGATTATTTGGACACTCTCCGCCACCAATGTTATTTGCAGACGATCTCTAAATAGCATGTGCATTCAATGCATGTTGCAAAGATCCATTGATGTGGGGTTGGAAAAAATATCATCTTCGTCCTATTATGTCTAGTCATCCTGCTGTTCCCAAAAACTTACTCTCCCACATAGTATGCTTCTGCACAAATGAATGCATTCAAAACTACAAGTGTCGAAGGAGGCGACTCAAGTATGTGCAGCAATTACTCAGGACTTGCATGTATCAATAGAGATACAGTAATCATCGACAAAGATGTTAATAATGATCTTCAACTGGACGAAGACAAGATTTGCTTCCTCCCACCAGACTAAGTGAACTATTTGGTGCTGACAGAGTGTATGTACATATATAGATGTATACGCATAAATGTATACATTCTACATACATTATTCAGTTACTAATTTATACTATAATAATTTCATGTTGTTTTTCAAGAAAGTGTACGTGAATTAGAAACAAAGATCTTTACTGCTCCAATTGGATGAAAAAAAGAGGAGTTAATACTATAAACGAGGAAGTGATTCTCCCTTATTTTCTACACTTCAGTAAAAAAAATGCCTGCTTGGAATTTTGTAGAATGAGAGGCAAATAATTAAGAAGCTACATATGATCTGCTATTCAAATTAGTTTCAGGCACTTGCTATTATTGTAGTGATGATTAAAATATAAGTTTTTTGTCCTAAAATTTTCTTATAAGCCCGTACTGTGGTTTTGTGTAGTGACAATGGAAATAATGTGATTTTAACAATATGGTGACAATGGAAATATTGTGATTTTAACAATAAAAATGCATATTTTTATTATTTTTTATTGCGGCTGACAGTATAAAGAGTGCAATAATTACATTCATTACTGAGATGTTTTAATTTTTGTATATTTATCTAGTAAATCGAACACCGTGCAAGTCGCGATCCCAACATTGATTTTCAAGTAACATACACAGGCCGAGAGCTAGCATAAGCTGAAGAGATAATGATCACGGTAGACGACGCGACAGCAGCTCCCGAAGGTACCTAAGCGCCGAGACAAAATCCCTTTGCCATTATAAAACCGACATACTTCTGTGCATAATACCATTTATATAAAGAGACTTTAAACTCCGCAGATCGTATTCCTGTGAGATAATAGTCGAATAGTTATGGAAAAACAAAGTGGTGACATGGGATATCGGGAGAAGTTGCAAGAAAGTTTTATCTTTTCGATTTTCTAAGAGTACAAATGTCAATTTGAATCAGGTTCTGCTTGAATCAGTTTTGTTAGAGATAGCAGAGCTATTAGAAGTTGTAGCAATGGAAATGAGCAAGTTAGATCGTATGACTAAGTGATTTTGTATTTACATTTTAGCGATTTATATAATTTAAAAGAGAAGTAAAATTATATTCCAAAAATTGTAGTGAAAGTTATTATTATTATACTCTTCCCTGCGAAAGTTAAGTCACTAGTTGAATCACTAATTACATCAGTTGAATCACCAGCTCATTAGTTACTACCGAAGATTTTTATGTAGGGATTTACGAAGTACTAGAAGAAAATACGGATTCCGACCAAGAATTATTGGATTTCGGAAGAGAGGATACTGTGACTACAAGTGAATTATCTGCTAGAGACCCATACTTTGGCAAAGACGGCACAAGAAAGCGGAAAAAACATTTTCCTCCGAAAAACGTGAGAACTTGTTCCGCAAATATAATAACTCACTTGCCAGGAGCGAAAGGGGACATCAAGAAGTTGAAAATACCTATGGATATAATCAATCATTTTATCTATGGAGATAAAACATCCCCAATGTTTTATCGATAGGGATATTCTGGATATGATCGTTGAAAATACTAATAAGTTTATCTCAGCAGCCAAGTATCCCATTTCAAACAGAACTGCTCTATTGACTGTTAAAATTGAGATAAAAGCACTACTAGGTTTGCTGTACTTATCAGGGGTAAGAAAAACCAATCACTGAACCAATCAGCCTCTGATTTGTGGAAAAAATGGAACAGCAATTGAACTATTTCGACTTACAATGTCCCACACAAGATTTGATGATAAATCGACAAGATGCGAGAGAAGAAAAGTGGATAAATTATGTCCTATTCTCTTAAAGAACATAATTATATAGGACATAATTACATATCTTATAGGACATAATAATATAGGTTCAAAACACTATTCTTTGTTGGAGTACGTTACTATAGATAAAAAGCTAGAAGTGTTTAGAGGTCGTTGTGGTTTCGGGTTTATATTCCCAGCAAACCTAATAAATACGGAATTAAAATTTTCGCCCTTGCTGATGCCAAAATGTATTACACATACAATATGGAGGTGTACGTTGGAGCCCAGCCCGATGGACTAGATAATGTTTCTAACAGTCCATCCGCCGTCGTAGAAAGATTATGTAGGCCAATTTCAGGCCACAAAAGAAACCTGACAATAGAGATTTGGTTAACTAGTAAAGAATTAGCAGATTCTCTACTTGTAAATCACAAATTAACAATAACTGGAACTTTGAGGAAAAACAAACGTCAATTACCTATAGAATTTGTTCAGGGAACGCGGCCGGTTTCTTCATCTATGTTTGGATTTCAAGAAAAATGTACCTTGGTGTCATATATCCCTAAACGTAACAAAAATGTGCTCCTTTTATCTACATTGCATCACGATGATTCTATAGACCCACGAACAGAAAAACCTGATATTTATGTTGTACAATTCTAAAAAAGGTGGGTTGGATGTTGTAGACAAACTTTGTGCTACATATAATACAGCGCGATCAACAAGAAGGTGGCCTATGGTTATTTTCTATAGTGTCCTGAATGTTGCAGCAATAAATGCTCTAATCATACATGATGCAAATAACAGCTCATCCAAAATACGCCGCAGTCAGTTTTAAGAAGAATTAGCATTATCTTTATTAGATGAGCATTTACGAAGAAGATAAACAAATCAACATATTTAAAACTTATGCGAAGCAGGATAAAGGAGCTTTTAAAAATACCTATTGAAGATGGCCCACAACAAAGGAATAATATTCCAGGCAGATGTTTTTATTGATCGTCAAAAAAAAATCGCAAAACAAAATATTCGTGCCAGAAATGTGGCAAATATATGTGTCTGGAAAATTGTTTGATGGTGTGTCAAGATTGCAATGATCAAACTGAAATGGAGACTGATTAAATGTTATATTATTGTTTTCTAAATGTCAAAATGTGTTACTTTCATTTTCTTAAATTAAGACAATTTAATTTTTACACATTTTATTTTTAGTTAATGCTTCGAAATCTTCAGTATCTTTGTTTTGTTTTACAAATTTGTTTATTAGTTAATATGTTGTTAAGACAGTTCTTTTGAAATAAGATAGACTTTATTTGTTTTCGTAGGTATGTGGTTTCTTGTAATTATACAGACATTGTAGGTCGGAGGGTACTATCGGTCTCTGAGACCGACGTTATTACTTATGTGATAAAAACTGACGTATATTCGAACATAAACGAGATATCATAAAACGGCCAAATTTGTTTTTTCGAATCGGTCCATAGGCTACCATGCTTTGGTATAAAAATTTTATCTCGATTTTGGTTTTCCTAAATTCTCGGTAAGAATGAATTGATTTCGTGTAGGTGTTTAGTTTACACCCCGTATATTCCTCTTTGAGCACGATAGAAACATGATATTCAGGCCATTTATTACCAATGGAATTTAAAAAAACGTCCTGAAAACCTTATTTTGGTATTCCATATTATTCAGAAGATATATGCAGCCAAAATTGATATATTGAATTATTCCAACTTATTGGCCAGCAGTGTATTTGTAGAATCATACTATTTGTTTACAAAAATCGCCCTGTATCACAACGCGCTTAGGAGCAAAAAAGGCAAAAAATAGTCTTTGACAGCGTCTTCAGGTAAAGAGGGAGCGTCTGCTCCAATTTTCTTCTCATGTATTGAATCAGCATAATTTTACCTACATTTTGAGGTAACATTTTCAATGGCATCTGCTTTAAAAGAACTATCATCTAGTGCATCTACCTAGTTGGTTACTTGGAACAATTTCCTCACATTTTAATCACGAATTTAGTCTGGTATAAATATCGAGATTGTATACTACATTTCCAAAATTACTTTCATTATTGCTAGTCTGAGTGACCAACTGGAAATGACAGACCAGCGGCTACGCATTTAACGAACTATCGGTACACTATTTATTTTTCAAAGTCAAACCTTTGGTATCTTATCAATATATTCTTACGCTGTGCCGACAATTAAATTTAGATATACCATCTGGAATAAGACTGCTTCCAGACCTTTCCATCTGTCACTTTTTTAAATGGTAAATATCTCCGAAACTTGAGGGATAAGCCTAGGGTGCGAAACATGATTTCGACTAAAAATTTTGCGCTCTTAGTTGCTGTCCAGGAGATATGGAACACCCTGTACATTCACCGATATTTTAAAAAAACCGCCAAAAAAGGATAACAACAACCTAGGATAACACACATTTTTCTCTGATAAATAGCAAAGGTGCTACAGAGCAAATACGCACTAAAAACTCACCCAGTATATCACAGGCCATCGAAGTGATACAAATATAGTTGAGGCAAAATCCCGAATTCGGTTCTGAAGCATTCTTGGCTGATAGTGGTGATGATAGTAAGTATAATAAGTGTTTCTGCCAGAGGGGAATTATAAAACACAAAACGCGATCGATTATATGCTTATCACGCAACATCCATTTGCAGATTCCGCGTAATGGGCCAGCTACCATTTGGGGATTGAGATGAATGAAAGTGGCCGGAGTTACGGGGCACTGTAGGGCCATTTACATTTCTTCCTGAGACTCTTAACGGGATTTTTTGACGGAATAAATTTCAGTTATTGCCATACTCTCGAGTCAATAACAGGAAAAATGTGGGCGTTAAAGATACGGTCTTGCACATAACTTGTTTTGAGAAATGTGTGTCGGGAATATCGAGCTGGGGATCAGGTTCTTAAGTTCGATATTGTTAAACACAGGCTTACAGTGAAGAGGCAACAATGCCATAAGATCCTTACTTTGCACTGTACACAATGCTTTTACATGATGGAATCCTGTGATACTTATTATAATCCCCAGAGTATTACGACGTAAAGTCGACTATAATGATGAGATATGAATATAAGAAATAAGCTTGGGTTGCAGGTACATGATAGATACATGCTAGGAATTAATATTAATAGTTAATATCACAAAGTAAAAATGAGAAAGTGGGAGATTAAATATACAGAACAAGTTATCAAATAGGTAACTACTGCTCACAGTGAGTTAGTTCAACATGACTTTTATTTATATGCTTTGAAATTGGATGTGTTTTACACTCAACTTTTTCAGGTTAAGGTCAATTTTTTATTTTAAGAAAATCAGATTGGCGGCGAATGAAACCTATGCGATGCATTTTTAGTCGTTGTTGAAATCAGCAAAACATAATTTCAAGTAATAAATTTGAATTGCACCCTGTAATATTGGGCCACTCTATGTATATCAATGCGAAATTAAATCAAGAGAATCTTATGCGGATGTAATTTGGCTCTGTTGCGACGTCTTTTGAGTGGGATGCATTTCTATTACGAACAAAGCAAATGCAACATGCGGAGGAGCATTGTTCGCATTGGCAACATATAACACAAAACACTGTCGGCAGAGATAAGCAGTACTTTTACAACATTACAACATTTCTCTATTAATTGCAATTGCTGGTTATACAAAGTCACGTATCATGTAGATTTCAAGAATATATATATAACATTTTTTCAATGCAATAATACATATTACAAACAAACATATGACTGTGCAATGGGTTCACCAATATCCAGTAAGATCGCAGAATTAGTACTAGAAGATTTAGAATAAAACATAATTCTAACATTAAACCATAAAATACCATTTTTCAAACGTTATGTTGATGATTGCATAACTGCATTTCTAACTGAACATAAAAATTCTATCCTAAATAAGTTTAACAGTTACCATCCAAAAATACAATTTACTAATAACTATCCTTTTTCTCTAATCAACAAAATTTTCAAAAACAGAATTCATAAATACTACAATTCTCCACCACCATTAATCAATGCAACTAATACTCGTAAAATATATATTGCCTCACCATATATACCACAACTATCAGAAAATATTTGACAACATTTAAAAACATATGATATTCACACAGCACACAAAATGCAAACAATTTAAAATTCCTTTACACAACATTAAAAGACAAAAATCCACTTGAAAAAACTACACACTGTATATACCAAATTCTATGTAAACAATGTGATGAAGTCTACATCGGTCAAACAATGCAACTTCTTGAAGAACGTTTAAAAGGTCACAAATATTCAGCTAATGCTCTAAAAAAACATTCTAATGAAACAGGTCATCAATTTAACTACGAAAATACTAAAGTTATTAATAAAGAACAAAATTATCAAACACGGCTAATTATCAACATCTTTCTACAATCTACAATTTATTAATATAAAAATATTAAATAAATTACCAAATAACATTCTCTATATATATAAACTTATATGCGTACATATATACCTATATACTTACTATAAATATACATCTACATAATATTAATATAACCAAAATTAGAATAATAATGAAATATAAAATTGCCTAATTGCGTAGGGTTTCTTGACTGTTCTTTCCTATGATACTAATCGAATAGTCTGGTAATCTTAAAAATTAATTAAAACTGTCATTTTTGCCTATGTCAAATGTGTCATAAATTCATAAATAAAATACTCTTTTGAGAAAGGCCCAAAAAAGGGAGCGAAACGACAAGTAATATATTCAGTCGTTTTATTGCTACCATCCCAAGATAAACCCTCCGAATATATATATATATATATATATATATATATATATATATATATATATATATATATATATATATATATATATATATATATATATATATATATATTATATATATATATATATATATATATAAGAAAAGAAATCTTGGATATTGCATATTATATAGTTATGACAACAATATATAAAGAGCATACAGATAAAACTAGTATTACAAAATATAATACCTGTTTGTCTATGAGCATAATTTGTATTATGTAGCTACATTTAATAACAATATCTTGCCAGCATTTCCATTACTGCTAAATGATAAAATTAATGCCAAAGCTAATGATAAAAATGTATAATCAAATATTACATTTGATGACATTATTGTACATCATACATACATTAATTTGCAACTCAATAGCCTCAGTTTGGTAACAGCCAATGTATTTTTCTGTAAAGATATTATTTGAGTCTTCTCTCAAAATTATAGTAACTAATATTCATTTATGTTATTTGTAGCATTTTTATTTTACTTCTTTGTTGGGTAGGCATATGGCTAGGTACCAGAAATTTAAAATATTAAATAATAAACTTTTTTTGGTTGATTTCTGTATAAAAAATTATTTAAATGGCATATTTCACACCTGATAACTGGAATTTATTTAATTATTTTTTTTTAAATTATAACAAATGGAAGCTTTTGATGAGAAAATGTTTGCCTTATCATAAAAACATTTTACAACACTTTCTTTGATGTGCTGATTTGATTTGAAATTTAGGTATTATTAGAATATGCTTATTTTATAAAAACAATGGTTACAATAATTGAGATGATATTTATTTTTTTTACTAATACATCTGGAAAAGGTATTTTATGAACTCTTTAATTAAAAAATCAACCTCTGACTGATCCATTTTCGGCAAAGTAATAATATAAACAAAACTACCTAAAATCTTTTGAATCAGATATTCGTTTTGCTGGCCCAATTATCTGCACAGAAGTACTTGTGAAAATTAAATAATTTTATTTGTTGCAAAAACGGTATTAAAACCCCATTGTGCTGTATATATTTTTGTCATATACTCGCCCAATTTTCTACAAACGCATTAACGATAATGGCCGAACATTTATATAGCATTATAAAAGTCAGTAGGATATTTCTAAAGCAATGCTGTTCTCGCCTCATATATCTGTCTGGGCAACATGTTTTTGCACCAGGCAATATGAATCATCCGCAGCAAGGACCCATGCTCCCTGAAATACGGGCTCTGTGTAATCCATTACAAAACTGAACTGTAGTCAGGCTGCAGGATTTCAGATGGAATTTATTTTACAACCCCTAGCCCTTTACTGAAATTGTATGACATGGTAATTTGCGGAATTATTTTAAAGCATATTTCGCTCCGGTATCATATCCCCTATTAACTATTATTACCTAATTATACCCTATCGCATATTAAGGTATGTCCTTTGTCGGTCTGGTCCCAATACGTATCTACATAGATATTTGGACAAGGCAATTCATATTTGTATAACTGAATATTTACTAGAAGAAACATAGCCCATCCTGGATGCGACGATTTCTCAGGGTGTGCCCCATACGACCCCGACGTCGAAATTTCTCTAATTCCACTAAAATCGGTTTGTTTCATATTTACACTGATGTTGCTTATAGCGCATGATTTAGTAGAAATAATTATTAACTGTGATTTTGTGAAGTATTCATTTATTTTCTTTTTCTTAAAATATTTGTATTGATATAACATTTCAAAAGTCGAGTGGCATTTGGAAACATTTTCAAAATGGCGGTTCCCAAATGGCGTCAAACACACCTAATTTTGGGGTTAATGATAATAAAATTCTAAATATTTTACAAAATACGTATTCTAGAAATATTTTTTGCTTAACACATTGCGTAAGATGTATCACAGACGAAAAAATATATTTTACCACCCAAAAGGCTAGAAACACCCCTCAAATGGGGGTTGAAATTAAAAAAAACTCGAAAAATCTGTCAAAAATTATAAAATGCATATTTCAAAATTTTTTAATCGTTAAATAAATTTAATCTGACGTGTCGATCAAGAAAAAAAATTTTAACCCCCTAACAGACTCGGAGTACCCCTATAATAGCACCCCTATCTTTGCAAGATATTAACCCCTTAATATCTTGCAAACATCCTTAAGATAAGGGTTGATTGTAATTAAAATCCAAAAAAAAATTCTTAGTTTTACAAAAAACGTATAAGATTAAAACCCCTTAATACGTTCGGATACCCCAAAATTAAGGGTAGGTTGCAACAAAATGCGGAAAATTTAACTGAAAATTAGAAAAGGGTTAAAGATTTTTTACATGAGTCAGATTAGATGTAATGTATACAGCAAATAAAAGATGTGATCTAAAACTTTTAATAATTTTTCCATTAACTACCCACATTTTTCATAATCAACCCTTGTCCTAGAGGTGTTTTGATAATATAAGAGGAACAAACATATTTCTAATAGATTTCAGGCATCAAAACCGATACATATAATAAAAATAAAATGTGATCACAAACTTTTTGTAATTTTTTTGATACATTTTTCTCGTTTGATGGCAAACAATCCACTTTAGGGGTGTTTAAAGCAAATGAGGTGGTTGAAAATTTTTTTACGCATTATAACCGAGATATTCAACGTATGTAGCAAATAAAAAAAGTCAAAACACACCTTTTCTGATTTTCATTTAAATTTTCCGCATTTTGTTGCAACCTACCCTTAATTTTGAGGTATCCGAACATATTAAGGGGTTGTAAAGTTGTTATCGTATTAGACACTATGTATCTTATAGTCAATAAGAAGTTTAAGAATGCGTTTTTTGTAAAATTAGGAAAATTTTTTTGGATTTTATTTACAATCAACCCTTATCTTAGGGATATTTTCAGGATATTAAGGGGTTAACATTTTGGGTGGTAAAATATATTTTTACGTCTGTGATACATCTTACGCAATATGTTAAGCAAAAAATATTTCTAGAATACGTATTTTGTAAAATATTTAGAATTTTATTATCATTTACCCAAAAATTAGGTGTTAGTGACGCCATTTTGGAGCCGCCATTTTGAAAACTTTCCAAATGCCACGCGACTTTTGAAAGGTTATATCAATACACACTTGCTTTTTTAAAACATTTTTGAAACATAAATTAGATGAAGATCACTTACCTCAGAGGAGGTTCAAAATAGGCTGAATTACTTAAATTATTATTATAAATTTTAACATTTTAATGCAAGCTCAAAAAAAATATTAATAAAGCTGTAACTTTCTCAAATTTTATCTTAATATCTAATATATTTATAGCATATAAATTTGAAATCAATTTTGCATTCAAGAAGAAAAAGATTAGTTTCCATTAAATTCATTTCATATTGTCTGGTGGATTAATAATTTAATCTAACGTGAGCTTAACTACTATAACGTTAACCTACTATTATAGCTTATAATGTACATGCGATATTATTTAATCCTCGGTAAACAATGTTGTTAATATATAAAAAAAATATATGTTATTCAAAAGATGAGATATTGATATTGTGGTGTCATTACAAATGCAGAGTTATTACCAATAAATACTTAAACACTTTCACTACCGTACCGACGTGACGGGGTGACCTCTGGCGGCAATATGATGAGGCGGGGCAGGGTACTTTGCTGGAATCTACAATGTACAACAGCCAATATTATTTAATTTGTATTATTATGTTTACAATATCAGATGGAAACACATGTAATCCAACCTAACACAATTTCAAACTCTTAACTTTGTTATTATGGAAATAATTACTTGATATATACTATTTTTTTAAAGATATGAAAAAGCACATGGCCACCGAGTCAGTGCCTCTTACTTAACATAACGCATTGTTATGCGTTACGGAAATCCATTTTTTAAGAAACAAAGATACTTCCTGAGTGACATGTGTTTCCTATATATTGTTGTGATTTTTCAACCAATCAAATTCCTCTACTATATAAACTTTTTATATTTTCCCTACGCAGGAGTATCCTACGTTAAAATAATTGCGATTGTCCGTTGAAGAAGACAGTGATATTCAATCAAAAGTGTGGAAAGATAAGAATATAAAGAGCTCTCATCAGGCATTTATGGAAGGATGGTCTACAGGCTTGAAGATACACACTGGAAAAGGACGTCGTTTAATAATATTGTATATTGGTAGTGAAAGTGGTTTTGTAAATTACGGTCTTTTAACCTTCGAATCCAAGAAAACATGGGATTACCATGAAGACATGAATCACCATTTTCGATGATAGGTTGAGAGGAATTCTGGACAAATTACAACCTGGATATGTTATAGTGATGGATAATCCTTATTCTCGTAGAACAGAACAGCTGCCCACAACTGCATGGCGGAAAGGGCAAATTAAAGACGGGCTGGAAGAAAGAAACATTGAACACGATGATTCACTACATAAAGCTGAATTGTTGACACTGACAAGGCAACATTTTCCAGCTTGAATGAAATGGCCAAAGCAAGAGGAATGGAGGTAATTCGATCGCCTCCATATCACTGCGAACTGAACTCAATTGAGCTTATTTGGGCGCAAATAAAAGGGAAAGTTGTTAGAAAAAATACAACATTTAAGTTAGCTGATGTGAAAAAACTCCGCAATGATGCAATCAATGAGGTAAATCGCCAGCTTGTTCATGCAGGTGTCTTCTAAGTGAGCGAGAATGTCTATGTGTGTATATATATATAACTGTGTGGTCGATATAGTTCATGCAAGTCTGTAAATACATCTGTTATAACTATAAACCTGTGTTCTTCTTGAAGATAGGGTAATACAAGGCCTATCTGTGTATCACGTGACGTGGCTACCGCCCACTAGAAGCTATTCGTGGGCCCTACAGATACTGCCTGTAGGGAAAAGTGGTCTGTCTGCACTCTAAACAGACAGTGGCGCTCGAGATACAAACTCCGCTCCGAGGTTGAGAGCGTCACAATATCTACAAAAACAAAAAAGTTTTCTCGATAGAGTATTTGTTGCTGCATTTGTAACAAATTTCGTTTCACCAAGTTTTTAACACAATATTATTGATGACACGTACATTTTTTGAATTTCTGTCATGTCACCCATGATAGTAAAGGTCTAAATTGGCTCTTCTAAAAATATTTTTAGTTAAACGTTGTAGTTACAAGTCAGTCAGCTAAAGAATAGTGGTTAAAAATATATTAAACTATTACATTGCGAACACAAAATATATTTCTGTGTCCGATGAAATATGCACAGCGTGGTATAATCCGCCATTAACTTAATTACTATCTCGCAAACCTAATTTATTATAGACAGATCGTACGGATAAAGGATATATTCGGAAACACCTTGAACAGTTTTGTGTAGTACATTAATTATCGGTTTAAGATTAATATGATGGGGTAAGTAAAACTGTTAGGAACACCATCTATTATTTAAAAGGATTCACTAATGTACAGTGTGTAGTCAATATAGGGCGTTATATGGTTTCTCAATTTTAATTAGCAATATTGAGAACGATTGCTTCTAAATTAACCACTTATTTTCGTCAAGTTCACTAATTATTGATAAATTGTTCGGTTTAGTGAAAATGTTTCGTGATATTATTCGCAACGGTATACAAATACATGTTTCAAGTGAATAACACTTAGACCGGTAGATGTCAAGGATAATTGAAAATGCATACAAATATCTCATGCTCACTTTGTCACAAAATATAAGAATCCCGTTAAATCGGGAGATAATTGCGGACTAACATATTCTGCAATTTCCTGTTTATCGCCTTTTATATTAATTATTCTTCGTTTCAGTGTGGAGCACTCTAGTTCGTGCTTTATTAAAACATTTTTCAAGTGATCAAACATTTATTGCATCCAGGCTGGTTCCGTTTAATAGGAGTATGCGTCCATACAAGATAATTATTAGTGGGTTTCGCCCCCACATTGCGAATGCCCGCGTTATTTATTGAGGCTGAAATATGCGGACGCTGCTCTAACCCGTTTTGCCATTACTCAAATTCCTGTAAACATTTTTCGCAATTGCTTGTTGTTTCCCTATTTGCGATTTTTATCATGCGACAACCAGAGCGGTCCCGGCGCCGCCACCACGGTATTCTTGGACATGCACGAAAATATGTTTTTGTGTCTTATGTTTAGTTCTTAAATCTAGTTATTAGTTAGGAACTGTTACTGGCCTTAGGTATGCGCCTCGTACCTTCAGGATTTTAA
Organism: Tetropium fuscum; assembly: GCA_964058915.1. NCBI lineage: Eukaryota > Metazoa > Arthropoda > Insecta > Coleoptera > Cerambycidae > Tetropium > Tetropium fuscum. Next base: position 5,736 of record CAXKVY010000212.1, on the reverse strand, counting down.
TTTCACAAGATTATTTCCTTCGTTTTAATATCTACCAATCAGACCGCGCAATTTTGAATTACAAATGGTTTCTAGATGAAAAAGCTGTATGGCAGCACCTGTCAGCAGTTTGTTCGAGTTTACCCGCGGCAAAACTTGACAGCTGTTGTCACCAAAAATTACAATACCTTTGATAACAAGTGATTATGGTCTCCTAGGACACCAGAAAACGACGCTTAACAATTTCTCTGATTTTATTGTCAATAAATTCTGTAATATTGTTTTTAAACAGTGCTAGTCAGCTCATGTAGTAAAAATGAGACGATTTGAAAGTAGTTCTATGACTAATATTGATCTGGCGATTGAGAAAAGTGTACCATACGTCAATATGGAAAAAGTTTATGGAATTCTGCAGGGCAAAGAAATATGAGCTTTTGGAAACTATAAGGTTAGAGCAACTAGACCTAATACTGAAGGATTGGGCGTCGAATATGAAGAGAGAAAAGGGTGAAAATTAAAAAGAACTAGTTGTGAAGACAATGTGGAACACCGTTGCAAAAGAGATGCATTTTATGAAGTGGAAAATAATTTGTGATCCATTTAAAGATATTATCTTTAAGTCTAGTGGAAGCTCGTAATGCAAAACGAAGGAATTTGCAGATGTGTGCCAATGAAAGGAAACCGAGCTCTGCTTCATTATTGGAGAATATTACGCAATGGTTTTATTATGGGACGAAGACACTCCGGCGGAACTCCAGCGAAAATTTTACCATTTCGCTTCAATAGAACTTGCCTGAAGATGTGGAGAAGCAGTCAATTGCAGAGTACATTATTTTAAAGAGGAAGTGGATAATTCTGGCATTGAAACAGGTAGATAACATAATTACATATTATTTAAAATAACTGATTTTCAGACATCCTATTTTTGAGGAGGAGTAGAATATAATCCCCTCTTCAACGGCCCAGGGGGAGAAAAAAATGGGCTATAGTAAATGGCTGGTCTATAGTAAATGGCTATAGTAAATGGCGTTTTTAAAATTCTAACGGTTAAACGTTCATTTAGAATAACAACTGATAGATTATTCTTAACAGTAAACCCATCATGGAACAAAGAACAATCAAGTGGATGGTACAAAAACACTCCAGTCCGAAAAAACGAACTAAAGAAGCAGCAGGGAAGGCAGGATTAAATACAAAAGAAATAAAAATAACAAACCACTATAATAAGCGGTCGACAGCAGTCAGTAACCTGGCTAAAGAGGACTGGGTAAACAACAATTAATTAAAATTACTGGCCACAATTCGTTCAGCCCACTCAATTAAGCCTTATCTGCAAATGGATAATGAGCATTATTCCAACATCATAAACACCCTTAGAAGTGACGCCTCAGAACCTCCAGCTAAAAAACAGAAAACAGAAGATCCTGCAGACACTCCTCGAGCATCTCACTGTACAGCTGGACCCATCAACAACATTAATGATTTACCTACACCCAACGTTATCAATGAGTTAACAAAGATTTCAAACAATACCCCTACTGTGTACCAAAATTGCAATTTATATTTTAATTGCATCATAAATAATTAAGTTTGTAGTATTTTGTGATTAAATAAATTATATGTTTTCGTGTAGGTGGAAAAATCCACGTCGTCGACTCGGATATTTGTTGCCACCAGCATTCATGTTTCTTGTTAAAATATTACCTAGCAACGTGTTTTTTCGATTTATTTCGGAAAAATTAGATGCCCTTATGATATTCAGTGGCGGCTCGTGACTAAAGCATCAGGTAGGGCAGAAAAATGTAATCTTGATATTACATTTGGTACGGGAAGCATTAATGGCGCCGCAAGCGAAATTTTTTCATATATTCAAGATCACGCGTTTTCCTGGCACTCCAGAATTTCAATGAAAAACCATTTATAAAAAAATTACAGGGTTTCACAAACATGATTTTTAGAAAAAGTATCAAACTTTTTTGAAATAATATTTATTCACGAATTACTGATGTTATAAATAAATTGAAATAAACAAAATATATTTATTAGATTGTTAAATATTTTTTATAAACGAATAGGTATTTCGTTTGTCGAATTTACGATCAACGAATTTTAATTTTCCTTGCCGTATTTTGATTGTTTTATTTAACTCTAGTTTGTCAATTTACTCTTGGAATTTTAAAACAATAACAACAGTTTGTGTGTTTGAAAAAACGAACAGCTCGTAGGTAAGTATATCAGAACGTTCCAAAAATAAACAGTTCAGCAAGAACCAACGGGAAGGTCAGAGTTCAGAAAAAAATCACTTCGGGTACAACTACATTAATACTTTCAATTAAATAATTTTTAATGGTGTTCGACAGACCACTAAAAACAGTAAAAATTCTTTGAATTTATTATCAATTTGGAAAGTAGACCTGCAAGCTGGCGAAAACTACTTTGATTGATAGAATCCGATGTTTCATTACGACCTCTAAATCCTTCATATGACTTTGTAACACCAATCACCAATTAGGGGCTGAAGCTGAAGGGCGAGAATCGTGGACGTTACATCACTAAAACCGAGCCGATGGGCAAGCCCGTAGCATAATATACAAAATAATGCACGAAACAAGTGCACCTGCACTGAATTCCTCTTCAAGTCGGTTTACGAAGTCTCTTTTAATAAAAAATCAAAAAATATATTTCCCACGACTTGATTAATATTTCTTGTTAGATTAGAGATTAGCTATTACTACATATATAATTATATAAAAATCATAGCTGAAAAGCTAAAGAATAAAGGGCGATATTATTTTAGTATTATAGGATATGCAAATTAAAACTAGTTTCCTATTTCCTACACGCCTAACCTATAGGTAGGTTATAATAAATAGGTACTTCGATTAATTGGTTTTTAATGGTGGTTCTAATACTAGATAACATTTTAAATCCCCTACAATTTAGTGGTAATTATAATAATAAAGTTTTTATTATTATAATTACGTATCACTTCAATTGTACGGGATTTAAAATTTCATCTAGAACCGAGGTAGGTATTTAATATTTATTATTAAGTTTTAAGACATACTTATTAGTTCAGCAAATAGCGTTACTTTGCCGCTTCAGAAAAGTGACGGTCGACCAGCGCGGGTACTACATCCTACGGGCTAGCCCATTTCAGACTGTCTCATGGTGGATACAACCTAGGCATACGTTTATCGTTTCGCTCGCACAATCGTCGCCGCGTATACCTCGAACGTATATCGTGAATTAATACAGGCCTGCTTGTCATCTACGGGCTTGCCCATAGAAATGATTAGCAGGTCTCCCTCGCGCTATGGGCAAACAGGTCGTACCTATTACTAATTTATTTCGGGTGCGTAACGCGCAAAATTTAAATCGGAATGTGATTACTGATTAATAATATACTTTTTATTTATAATCTTACTTAAGACTTAAAATCTGTTATGCTATTGTGTTAAAACTTATTGAACATTCTACATGATAATTGAAAAATGTATTTGAATATTGTTTTTTCTTTCATATTTATACCTTAAATCCTAGGGTGGGCACTGCCCACCCTGCCCACCTCGAAGAGCCGCCACTGATGATATTACTTACGAATATATATATATTTTTTACAAACAACAGTCTACGGCTTCTTATATAGTTCGTGAATTTTTGAACTGGTTGATTTAGAAATAATTATTATATTGTCTTTCTGTAATATTTTCCTTGAAGTATATAAATTATTATTATTACGAAGTTCGCCAAGTTATTGACATTGACTGCCAAAGTACTGCTGACGCCGCTGGCTGAGCTGCCAAGTTAGATTAGTTTGTCCCTAATCAGACCAAAAATAGAAATCTGGGGAATAGTTTCAGAAACCTTTACATTATTATTAGTAGCGACTGGAATTAACTTTGTTACACCTACGTACAAAACCAATTTCGACATTGTGAAAATATTATTTCGTTTATTTCTTAAATCTATATTATTCTTTGAGGTTTGTTTATTTTCTCAAATATAGCTACTCGAATTATGAGTCTTATAGACGGAGAACCAGAGCCGAACAATTTCTCTGAATTTACTAAAGCTGGTTTTTCGCTAGTTTGATACACTAATTGTGTACATACATACTTGATCGGTCAAGCGAATCTTAGAACAGGTAACTCAGGTGCGATGTCAAAGATGTCGTATTTACCAGGGTAACAAAATGAATTTAAAACATTTACACCAATCAAGCTATAAATGTGGACACTAAACCAGGTGCGTTAAGTAGACCTGACTAATAGAATAATTTTGACTAACTTTCCGCTTACCAAACTATTTGATTTTAAACCCGAATTGACTGTATGAAAACCCGCCGTAAAAATAATTTTGGCAAAAATTGTCGCTCTAGCCCTCGTTGGGCGTGACCAAAGGATGACCTTTCATCCCCTTTAAGTAATACCACTTACCGGGGGTAAAATCTTAACCAATCATACGGAATCTAATTTACCCCTTACATAATCTCAGGAATTTACTCCTTACATAGTACTCCTTACATAATCTCAGGAATTTACCCCTTACATAATCTCAGGAATACGGAATCTAATTTACCCCTTACATAATCTCTTCGTGGTAATGCTTGGCCGTTTCGCTATGTGATTTGGTTTTGAATATTATAGTGAATACTACTTTACCAATACCGGAAACCATAAAGTGACACTCCTAACTGCCAACTGACCCATGGAATAACAATTTATGATTTTTACTGTCGTATTTTTAATAAGAGTGCCTGATTCTATAAGACGTACCGCCGCGCCGGGGGACCTAATTAGGCCTACAGAGGGAGGTGTTCGGCGTCACACATCTGTTTACGTTTTGAAATTTAGCTGTGACATAGTACTTAAAGATAAAACACAATACAAGATAAATTAGCCATTTAATGTGGACCTTCTTAGAATCGTTTGCAATAAACAAAGGAAAAACGAATTTTGGGTCGATAGCATACTTCCCGAAAAAAATATAGGCCTGGGCTGTACCATTTTGTTACAAATGCATTTTGGTCGGTTCGCAAGTGCCGTAAACTATTTAGCGAAAACGATGGGGTAATGGTACTCCTTCTGCATTAATATTTATCTCCTTCAGCTAACTATTTATTTTAGTGGCTGCTCGAAATGACAAAGTCCTGTAGCGTCGCTTTCGCCAAGTGCTATCTATCCGTCGGCAATGAAAATAAATAGTGGAAACTAGATCAATAATCCACTTGTCTGTTCCTTCTGCACTTTCCATTCACCCTAAGAATATAGGCAACACAATTAATTCACTGTTCGCCCCGGATTGTTTGTTTGGCACAACTGTCATGCCGACAGAGCATTTCGCACATTTGTAGGAAAATTGCATTTTATGGGGGTGAAAACTCAAGGGCCAATTAATACCCACTATGTGTTGGAGTGCTCAGCATTTTATTAGCGCAAAGGCAGCGAGTGGGTGCTGGAAACGAAAAAAATATAAAAGAACAGTTCCCAGTGAAATTATATTATTTGTTAGCGTGTATTACCGCTCATTTATTTATTCACTAATTAAGGAAGCGAATACTAAACAGTAGCTTCAGTAGTTCAAGAAACAGTTCAAACATCACCAATCAAATTGGTGGTTCTTTCTAAGTTATTATTATTAGTAAATAAAAGTGAGTCTTTAATTTAATTAGAGTTTATGAATGGTGAATCAAATTTTGAAGTTTTCCTGATCATTATGAATATGATATATTCATAATGATGAATCAGATTTTTT
>CAXKVY010000211.1:600000-847572 GCA_964058915.1 Tetropium fuscum | reverse complement strand
TTTCGAGCCCATAATTGGAATCGCTACAGCATAACGATATCAAAAATAACACTGTAGTAAACGAAAATATCTGTTATCTGTTGTGAATAATTTTTCAGTCTGGTAACTTCCAGCGAAGTTAGTGAGGGATATTGTTCGCTTGTCCTCAGCGTAAATAAATCATATGGTAAAAAAGTAAAATACTGAAAGCTAATGTGTCTAGGATATTTTGATGAAAGTACTCGCAGTTTTACCGTTGATGGATCATTGTCATAATAAAAAACTAAAAACAAAAACAGGTATGTATTTAAAATTTATTTAAGATTAATACTGAAAGTATGTTCAATTAGTATGTGTTTTATTATGTTTCTCAATAATAAAAGCCCATATCATTTTATGTACTGTAAACGAAATGCCCAACGATAATTAAAATAAAAGAACAAGCGTTTGCTGCAAACGTATATTCTCGACTATCTTACAAAACCTCTACCTATTCCTTTCATAGGGCCGTCGAAGCAGCCCTTAAACACTTTACTTAAAACTAAACATAGTTATCGAGACTGTGTCGCCCTGAAGGCAATTAAATACGTCTACCGCAATCCCGATAATAAACATTAGCCGATAATAAACAACACCTCTAAAGTCCTATTCTAAAAAGAACAGTCCTATTCTAAAAAGAGTATACACAGGGCATTAGCGCTTACAGTACGTATATATCCCTTTTAATTTCATTATTTCACAGTCAAGATTTAACCATCAAAAACTGAAGCTGCGGTTAGTTGGCTACAAAACCCATATGTCGGTGTAGATATTGAGATGTCGGATCATCGATAACAGCTGACTAAAAATAAAAAGATAAAACAGACGCCTAAAGCCGCGTCCACACATGAAAAATTTACGTTAGTAAAAATTTACATTGTGCGTAGTCGGCATAAAGCGGTAATATGACCGTGTGTTAATTTCTGTTTCTTTAAGGATGGCCTATTTCTCCAGAAACGTAAAATTAATAGCGAAAACGGGCTTATAAGCAAGCAATTTGTAAATGTGATACGACGGCCGTTCGGATTTCATTCGTCTAGCCCAGTCATCCCCGGCCTCGAGTGAAATAGATGATACGCCGGGGCCGACATAAGAAGTGTATGTTCGGTGGTGAAGTGTCGCATGCACTTTGTGCTTACCTCATCCTTGCCTTTCATCACACACATTTTGGCGTCGTACTCATTGGAATACCACGTCAGTCTTTGTTGTTCGCTCAGCTCGGCGAAAGTCAGATTGTACACCACGTTCCTGGAACATAAAGAAAAATGAGCATCAATCACTGGTCTGACAAAAGAGTTGCTTGCTTGTATTTCAGACACGAACTTCGGAATGGTTAAAAAAGGGAGACGTTCAACTAGCTCAGCTGAGAGCATAAGATATAACGGAAGATCAAATATAATAATAAAACCTATTCGCGGAAAGCGCTTTACATGTACACACGTATGTTTACTTCAACTTTACTTCATTATTAACAGTCCAAGGCCCAAGGCTTTTTGTTAATCATATTTAAAATTTACCTTGTTCAATGTCAAACTAAATTACTTATAATATATTTTTATATGTACGTATTTAACACAGCAGGTTGTAGATTAGGGAGAGAAATGTATTTCTAATAATGGGGTGTGTTTACCTATACCAAACTAAAATAGCTGTTCTAATACAGCGTTCATTTGTGAACAATAATAATTATTATGTTATTGATACGACAAACGGTGACTTATTTGATCAATTATTCGAATATTTCAAATAAGGTTGCGTTATTTGCAAAACAAAAATAGCTGGATTTAGAAATCGAATATACAGTAAACGGAGTATGCTTGAAATACAAGCATACGAGCTTTACAAGAAGCTCACTTTTAAGTTAAATAATTTAGAATATGAACAATGGTGCGAATTCAGAGGAACATGTTTTTATCAATTAGGTAACGCAAAATGTATAAAAAAAATGTCCTCACAAAAAAAAATAAAAAAATTGACTACTAATTTACCAAAAAATGTTCCTCAAAAGGTCGTTAACATTGTGGAAAATCACTCGTCACACTCGTTTGATAAAGAAGAACTTGACCTTCTAAACAAGGGTTTAAACTTTGTTGTACCCCCTTCTGATGAGATCTTGGATGATGTCGTGGCAGGGATTGAAAGTTCAATTCAATATCTGTCTGATTCATCCAAGGGTCTCGTCAGAGTAGCTTACAGGAATCAAATTTCTAGAAATATAATTAATAACGTAGACAATAGAAAGTCATGCTCACAAAATCATAGAAAGATTATCAAAAGGTTGCGCGAGAAAGACCTTGATTTTATTTAAAAACAGATAAAGGTAATAAGGTTGTTATTTTAGATAAAGATGAGAGGTATGAGCGGGTAGACAACCTAATTAATAATGGTCCTTATAAAGAACTTGAACACTAAAATAAAAAATTGCCTCAAATCATGTAACAACCTTATTACTCCACCTGTTAAGAACAGGTTACATGTATCTAACCCTACAGTACCTAGACTGTATTGTCTAACAAAAATTCATAAGCCAGGGAAGTCCGTGCGTCCAATAGTATCGTCTATTGGATCTCCGACTTACCACTTATCAAAATGGTTGACTAAGGAATTTGAAAGTTTGCCCATTGCACAGCCTAGTTTTTCAGTTAAAAATTCGGATGATTTCATTGATAAGGTCAAGAATATACAATTGCAAGAGGGTAAAATTTTCAATACCATTGATGTTTGTTTATTATTTCCGAGTGTATCGAGTCCACAGACCTTGGACTATCTTGGGGTTATACTCGAATTAAACAACTATAGAAAACAAGTAAAAGAAGAATATGTAAACCTTACAAAACTTTGTATGAAACAAAATTGCTTCTGTTTCAATGACAAGTTCTATGAACAATATGAAGGAACCGCAATGGGTAACTGTTTATCGCAATTCATTGCTGGTGTCTTCATGAGTCAATTTGAAACTGAAGCAAGAGAATAATTCGAGTATTTTCCTAGGATTTGGCTGAGGTATGTGGATGACATTTTTGCCGTGTTTGACACTAGATTGCGGCTGTAGGAAACCTCATTTCCAAAATTAAAAATAGTGACAATAGGTAAGAATTTGATATATATAGGAAAGATACCAGTACGGACAGATGTATTCCTAATGACTCACCACTACTATCAGCACAAAACGGCGAGTTTCAATTTTCTTGTTCCTCGTTTACTAAGCTTCCCTCACAGTAATGAGAGGTTTAGAAAAGAAAAAGTATTAATTAAGAATATAGCTGTGTATAATCCTAGAGATATAGTTGAAAGACTAATTAGGAAGCGTATATTTAAGGACACACTTCGTAACTCTACGACCTTTCAAAATGATATAGAGACTCCAAAATATGTATCCATCCCGTACGAACCCCGGTTTACTCGGGGTTTGAGTAAGGTCTTCAGAAACGTGGGTCTAACAGCGATTCATTCGTCGAGTAATAAATTACAACAACTTATAGATAATCCAAAGGATAAAATTGTTCCAAATGAAAGGTCACTATTTACCAAATTAGTTGTAATGATTGTGATCGAAAATATGTTGGACAAACGAGACGATCAATTAACACCAGGTTTAAAGAGCATATGGCTCATCTAAAATATGAAAGAACAGATAAGTCTAGTATTGCACAACATGCTTTTAACAACGATAATAAAATAGATATTAGTAATTGAAGATTAGTTAGAAATTTGGATGCATTTGGGAGCATAGAAATTATGAAATGTAAAAATAGTATGAATAGCGACAAGGGACCTATACCGTATAGCCCGCTTTGCCGTATAGCCGTTGCTTAGTAACCGATCATTGAAGCATGATTAGTCACGCTTAAATTTTACGGTGATATCATTAGTGACGTCACCGTGAAAATAGTATAAATAGCGTAGATTTTTTAGTTTAAGAATAGTTTTAATTGTATCTGGATGATGCGAACTTGGTTGGAGAAACGCGTGTCGAGCGAGGGAAAAGTGTTTTGGTGTTTGTGGAAAATACTTCGAGTGCTACGACTAAATAATTAATTATGTGTTTTTTCCCGACCTTACATAAGGCAAAAATAGTAAACGTAGTGAGAGGGAATTTTCACTATTATATACCCGTTCCTGTTCAATCCCCAGTTTAAAAGTCTGGGCTTTCCAATTTAGTGTATCAATCGATACCACTGGCACTTTTGACCTTGGGTGGAGGGTTCAAGGTCATTCAGTTAACTATTTTTTTAAAATATAACACCTTATCGTTCATATCGGCGCAGCGATCGATTGTAGGTAAAAAATATGAAACTTCTGTCTGACTTTTCATCTTACAATGGTGTAAGAAATATGACTAAGATAAATACAAGACATTAAGTTTAAAATAAATAAAACTTAACTCTCAAAGTAATAAATTAAGGAAGCGGTTACTGATTTTTTTTTACAAACACTATCAGTAACATTAACAATACCAACAAACATTATTAATAATTGCCAATGATTAAAATCTGCCTCCAAGAATTCCTCAAATGAATTTCTGAATAAAAAATTTTGGTCATATCATAGTAACTTTTGAAATGGACGCTATCCCCTATTTAGTTAATAAACTTGCGAAGTCGTGACCTCTGTTTTATTTAAAGACGAGATACCGATGTTTAAATAGCAAGTGGTTAGGGTATAAGCACGCACTAGGAAAGACGTGGTGCGGGGTGGTTTAGATAAGTCGGGACATAGTAGAGACAAGGGATTGCATATGGGGAAGCAGAGAGTTGGTCTCTGGTGTGTTAGTGCTTGACGTCAAATTTCCCAGGTTAGTAAATATACTTAATTTGTAATGTTTATTATTAAATTTGTTATCTCGAGAATTTCCGTCATCATTTTATTAAAATTGTCTGTGTTATATTTTGTTTTTGAATTACGAATAATTATGATACGTTATGCATAAACTATACACATTTTACTTGTTTATTTGGTGTGTTCAGCTCATTCTTTTTTAAGATTGTTTTATTTAGTTCAATCTAAGTAATGTTGTTGACCTTTTTTTTGTTCCATTCATAGCTACGAGTAGGTTTTCCGTACTTGTGTGTTTTGCTTACAACAGTGACTTAATTGCCGCTTATTGTATGAGATGATGAATATTTGTGCCTTGTTGAATTTATTAACACTTTTCCCCGTGCCTGGGCAAACACGCTAGTTGCCTCCCGTATGGGACCTTCGTTTTTGTACCAAAACCCTACAACTACTAGCTGAGTTGCCTCCCGTATAGGACCTCAGTACCTTCTGACGAAGGCGGCTAACTAACAACAAACTCTTCAGTTTTGTATCTTGAGAATTATTGTAGGGTAAAACACAAGTATGGCAACCCTTGTAAGTTTTCATTTTACTTTCACCTAAGTGTCCAACATCATTACTGCGATTCTTTTGAATAGAGATCGAGGGTTTCTCTGCCGTGCTCTTTCCCCTCGTGAATTCAAGGCTGAGTACGGCATGTATTTATTTTATATTGTTCATAAATTGAATACCTGTTTAAATAAATCAGTAGGTGTATTAAAATTAGTCTTTTCTTTTTCATCTCAAAACTCCGCTTTTCGTTAGTAACCAGTGCATCTCGGACAGGGTTAATTTAAATTAAATACAACGTAGGGTAGGTATTTTTCCTTTTGACGATCATGGCCATGTGTTTCTCTGATTATTATGTTGAACCGACCCGGGTTGCTTACATTACACTTTGAACGCCAAAATGCGTCGAAAAATTAAAAATTTTCAAGGTTCTCGAACCGAGATACCGACGTTCAAAGTTTTACATAGCCGTAAGCGTCAATGCTTTTTTGCTATTTATTTTTTTTGTAGCAAGGGCTACAAACTTTTTGATCATTTTTGTACTACAATATTTGTTTCAACTGTGACAATAATTAACACCAAAGTCATTGTCTCCTATATGTTTTAGTGTGAAAACCACATTTTCAATTGGATTTGGAATCATTTTGTGCCAGCTGATTTGCTACCAACCAATCTTGTACCATACTTTGTGTGGAAATTATTAAAGTTATTAAATCCTTGACGTATTTAATTGATTTTGTTACAGTTGTATCGTCAGCAAATAAACCAAAGTTTGCATTTAATGGTAGGTCTAAAAATACTTGGTAGGTCATTTACATAGATTAAGAAAAGTGTCGGGCCTAACACAGATCCCTGAGGAACTCCATGTATTATAGGTTTGAGTTTATATTCTGCGAATATACCTATTGATAATGGTTAGTTAGGTAGGAATTTAATAAGTTGGCGCTATTGTTACTCAAAACTAGTAATTCAAATGGGAAATAACCAACAGCATAATTATGTTATCTAATAAATGACCTCCGATAATTAACTATAACTGTAAATGTTTTTTACTTTGATTACAACTAAAACCCAGCCAGTCCTTTGTTAGTCTCTTTATTTCTTAGTGTAGGTACTTACTTTTTTAGTTATGCTCAAGTCGAAATTATTGTTATTTACCTCGTAAACTCTCTTTCTTTATGTCGCTCCTCGTAACCTCATATTTATATTCCCGTCATTTCACGTATTATTATAGAACCACTAATTCTTGTCGGGAAACTGTCGTAATTTGCTAGAAATATTTTAATATCTATCTGATTTCTTGCACATAAGGTTTCGTATGTCAACTGGCCAGTAGCCAGATCAACTTTCTCAAAAAAAACATATACTTTAGCTCTACCTTAGAATAATGACGCATTTATCAATTTCTATACATAAGAGGTTGTAAGGAGGCAGGCCATTTGAATAAAAATATTTAAAATGATCGTGAAATGATTAAACTCTTACATAAGAATTTCTCATACATACTTAAGACATCGATTTAAAAGTATCTCTGTTCTCAAGGCATTTATTCAGCTATTTCAGACCTCCAAACGATATTGGAAACTGTGGATTTGAAGAAAACAACTATCCAAATGGCAAAGGTCCCTACCTGCTTGAATTACATCCACAAATCCTTATTGTTATCCAAAAATCATCATTGCATAATGTGATGGAAAATTAGAGGAAATAGAGCCACAAAACATTCGCGAGGGAGCTCCAAATTTGGAAGGTAAATAAGTCAAACTAATTTGCGTTTTCAAAAAAAAAAGTTTCGTGTATTTTGACGTACAATCGATTGCCGATGTGAAAAACAGGGGGTTCCAATTAAAAACAAAGTTGACCTTGAATGACCTTGAATCCTCCACCCAATGTCAAAAGTATCAGTGCATTACTGATGAAATAGTCCCTCGGTATTCACATACCTATAAAGGTATGTACTAATTATTTTCTACTGACCTGTGTTACATCGGCTTAAAACCATATTTTGCCACTGAAAAAATTTTCCAAGTACGAAATATATATATTTATACGTATTTTCATCTGAGGAATATTGGTGTGCTGATCTCTAACGATGTACTGATGCAGATAATGCCTTGCAAATAATTCTCAGCATTATTGTATATACATTTAATATAGCTTGGTACTTTCAGAAACTCACATGAACTTCTGGCAACTAGACTGTTAATTCGCATAAGTAGGTACATAATATATTTCGAGAACTCATAAAACAATGTGATGTGAGATCTGTTCCACATGCAGGTATGCCATGAAACATTTCTTAGAATGCTGCTCGCCTTTGCCAATAGAAATTTGAATTTTAAGTCATTTGAGCAAACAAGAACTCCTAAACATTAAATGTCATCAAATATAATGAATATATTTATGTATATGTATGTATTTAGTTTCAGATACCTGTTTTCTAGAATATTATAAGCCCATGTTGTCCATTTCTTTCATGTTACCGACTTTAATTTAATGTGTTATGCGATAAATGGTTTCCCTTCTAAAACACCTTATCTTTAATTTGAAGCAGACATTTTTTGATAGTGTTGTTAAACACAAGAAGCGAACTTCGATCGATATATATATATATATATATATATATATATATATATATATATATATATGTTAGTTATATTTCATATGGATTGAATATAAAACGTATTTCGTATTCTCAAAGAATTATATTGTTCTTTCTTCCTTGCTAAATTTCCTTATTTCTTTCTTCTCTTCCGTATCTTTCGTTTATTTACACTTCCTTCTGCGCATCTTGTAACAAAAATATCCGCTCCAATAAAATCAAATAGATCTTAAATAATAAACTGCCGCGGTTATAACCCACGTGGGCCACTCCACTAGCTCAGAGGTAGGGCGAATTCTATATATAGATCAACACGCCCGAAATCTTATATTCAATATTCAACCTGTTGGTGACTAATCTGTGCAGACTATTGCCTGCACCATTGCCTATCGTTGTTGAAAAATTTCTACGAGGCGACATCGAGCAGTCTGCCAGGAAAAGGTATAATAATTATGTCTTAAAACATTACACATGAGTTGCCGGGTCTTGCTGCTGTTTGACAACCTCTTTGATAGTGTTAAAACATTTATCACTTCAATACTTTGTAAATGTTGGATTTTCCTAGCTTGACTAGTTGAGAGTCAATAGTTTTTTTGCTTCCATTTTTGTAGTTTATTTTTGAGCCCTTCAGGCTCCAGTGTTAATTTATTATACAGCTTTAATTACTACCTGTAAACCTATACCCTAGGTATATATTTTATTTGTAATATATTGTTTTTTTAAGAAAAGACCTGTCTTGTTTCGTCACGTCTGATTAACAGAGGTTGTAGCTGTCAATTATTGTTTTCCATTTCTGCTGTTCAGTAGAAATTCATTCAGTAACTGTCCTGCCGTGACTGCTTTACCTCGAACAGTGATACATTCTAAGGGTATTTTAAGTGCTACGAGATGTAAAGTTATATATTTACATTGAATATTCTTGATTTTTCTAACCATCCCATGCCCCATTTCAAAGCATTTCTAGACCAATACGGCAGCGAAAATATTGCGCAGTATTACTGCTATAGTTCATTTAAAAGCATCGGGATAAATGTATTTATCGAGTTAGATAGATTGAGAATTTCCAATAACGTGTTCCAAAGAATGAAACATAAACGTTCGGCTTGAACGAGAATTGCACATGACGTGTCTGATACGCTTGCTTTTTCTAAATGATGTCGACTGAGGAGATGCCGAGTTATGGGTTTCTTGGAGGATATAAAGCTTTATTTATATTATATTTTGTAGAAATGTCGACAACTGATCGCTAGGTGCAGTCTGCACAGCCATCAGTACAAAGAAGTAAATAATCCAGTGCACTCTGACAAATTATATTGTCTGCAATGCGCCGTGCATTCACAATAGTCGATGGCTCATGCGCGATCTCCCCCTTTCTCAGTGTATTTATCCTTTTATCCTTTAAACGTGAAGATAAATAACGGAATTTCACCAATTCTCGCAAAATACATTTCCAGCAACTGTCGTAGTTTACTATGCGCCCCCGATAGACCATGCATACACAGTGCTTTATGTATGACTAAGGGATAACTACTCGTATAACCGAAATAATTAAATATCTAGATATTCTTGTCGTCAAACGGCGAATTTGTTTTATGTGGATAATAATGTAATATCGACTACACAATGACAGCGATATACACGTGTCATGAGCCAGAAGATAATAGCGGAATGATTTTTATACATTTGCCAAAGGTAAAATCGATTCAAATATAAAACCTGCTCAAAATAATAAGGAAATATAAGTCATAAGGCAATAACGCCATTGTTGGTACCATCGCGGAATCGGAACACAATAAGAAACAGCAATTTTAAGGAACCGATCTATAGAAACTTAGTTCAAGCACTCAGTGAAGGAAATCACTCAACGGTTCAAGTGAATACATAAAAAAATAAATAAATAAATCTTTATTAATCCTTTAGACATATAAATGTATAGGACAAGTCACATTTTGACGCTACAATCACAATATAAGTTTAACAAACAACAGAAAACATATTTACATCAAATTATCATTAAAAAATCCCTCTACATCTATACTATAACAAGCCTTCTCTAGGAGTAAACTTTTTATTTTGCTTTTGAAAATATTTACACTTAAAATTTTGAAATGCAGCGGTTTGTAGAACTTTATAGCCTTTATAACCTCTCAAATTGTTTAGTGCTGCGGGTAGGAATGCATATCATTTCGCAATGCCTGGTTTGATAGTCATGATTGAAATTATTTTTCTGTTAGTTTTTTAGATTCCGTCTTATGTGTAGTAAAATTTGTTACATAAAAATACAAGAAAAGGTAAACAGTTTACGTTTATGCCTGCAAGACTCTCTCTGAAGAACCCCAAATATATTTCGAATTATGCGTTTCTGTGCAATAAAAATTCTCTGGTTATCTGTGGAGTTACCAAAAAATACGACGTTATAACTCAGGTGACTATGCACAAGACTATAGCAGACATAAAAAAATACAGATAGAGACAGAATTCATAATGCGACCAATAGTATAATGCGATTTATTAATTGTTTTACTTAAATTGTTAGTATGAGCCGTCCATGCAGATCCTGATCCACAGTAATCCCAAGGAACTTAGTTTTATCAACTGATTTAATGTTACAGTTTTGAAATGTTATATCAAATTCTTTGTGTACCAAGTTATTTTGAAAGTATATACAGTGTGTTTTATCTATTATCATCAATTCATTTGCATTGCACCATTCTACACATCCAATTACATTCACCGAGGATGAGATCATCTCGTCATGGGTTTGCGCTGATACCACTAAAGAAGTGTCATCTGCAAATAATGTGATGACGTCACTTTTAATATGTTTGGGCAGGTCATTGACGAATAGCAAAAATATGTGGCCCCGGCACAGAACCCTGCGGCACACCGCATTTGCTTTACGGCACTCTGATGTAATCACCTCTGTTTTCATTGAGATTGACCTACCTTTTAAGAAGGTCATCAGTCAGTTTAGGAATGTACCCTTAAATCCCATGTTGGACAGTTTATTTTCAACACAATGTAGGTTGAGGCAATCGAAGACACGTGTCAAGTCGAAGAAAAGACCTGCTACATGCCATCAAGATATTCGAACAGATGCTCAAGCAAAGCACAGGCCGCTGATTTCGTTAATCTGCCTCTCCGAAAACCATGTTGATTATCATTTAAAATATTAAAATCTGTCAACAAGTTGTACATTTCGTTGTAAACAATTTTCTCATAAATTTTAGAAACCACACTCAACATCGATATTGGGTTGTAGTTAGCTATATTAATTTTTTTTATAAATAGGAATAACTGTAGCGGGTTTTAGAATGCTAGGAAGAATACCCGTTACAATTGTGAAATGGACCCTATCCCCTATTTAGTTAAGAAAACTGCAATGTCGTGACCTCTGTTTTGTTTAAAGAGGAGATACCGATTTTTTAAATAGCAAGTGGTTAGGGTATAAGCACGCACTAGGAAAGTCGTGGTGCGGGGTGGTTTAGATAAGTCGGGGATATAGTGGAGACGAGGGATTGCGTATGGAAAAGCAGGTAGTTGGTCTCTGGTGTGTGCGAGTGACTAGTGTTTGACGTCAAATTTCCCAGGTTAGTAAATATACTTAATTTGTAATGTTTATTATTAAATTTGTTACCTCGAGAATTTATGCCTTCATTTTATTAAAATTGTCCGTGTTATATTTTGTTTTTGAACTATGAATAATTATGATACGTCATGCATAAACTATGAACATTTTACTTGTTTATTTGGTGTGTTGAGCTGAACACATCATTACACATTCTGTATTATTCTCGTCATTATTTCATTTTGTTTTATTCAGTTCGATCTAAGTAATGTTGTTGACCTTTTTTTTGTTCCATTCATAGCTACGAGTAGGTTTTTCATACTTGTGTGTTTTGCTTATAACAGTGACTTAATTGCCGCTTATTCTTATTGTATGAGATGATGAACGTTTGTGCCTTGTTGAATTTATTAACACTTCCCCCGTGCCTGGGCGAACACGCTAGTTGCCTCCCGTATGGGACCTTCGTTTTTGCACAAAAACCTTACAACTACTATCTGAGTTGCCTCCCGTATGGGACCTCAGTACCTTCTGACGAAAGTCGGCTAACTAACAACAAACTCTTCAGTTTTGTATCTTGAGAATGATTGTAGGTTAAAACACAAGTATGGAAACCCTTGTAAGTTTTCATTTTACTTTGACCTAAATGTCGAACAGCATTATTGCGATTGTTTTGAATAGAGATCGAGGGTTTCTCTGCCGTGCTCATTCCCCTCGTGAATTCAAGGCTGAGTACGGCATGTACTTATTTTATATTGTTCATAAATTGAATACCTGTTTAAATAAATCAGTAGGTGTATTAAAATGCTTAGTCTTTTTTTTCATCTCAAAACTCCCGCTTTTCGTTTGTAATTTTGGCTATCTTTTTTTACAATTTTAACAGATACATTAACAGTGCCACTACATTTTTATTCTTTAAATCTTTTAATACACTTGTAACATCTTTTGATACGGGAGTGAATGAGAAGGTTTTATTAGTAATATTTATAACCATACAGTTATTCATTACATTATGATCTAGTGTCACCAAAGTGATTTATTTCTCAGCGTAACATCATTTACATTGGAAAAGTCCTTTTCCAAAAATACTAAAGAAACTAAAAAAAATAATAGTAGGATGAAACCCATTGGAAAAGAAAGAGAATATAAGAAAAATGAAAGGAAAAACAATTTACGGGCGATCTGGGGTCGCGAAGTGGAGGGGTGAGTTTTTAAGGGTAAAAAACGGTTTATCTCGATTTCCGGCAAAACTACAAGTCCTATGGAAAAAAGTTGTAGGCAAAGTTGTAGGTAATAAAAAGAGCTACAACTTTTGTATTTACACTTTTTTGACATAATCTCAAAATTTATGTGAAAAATTCAAATAACCAAGTTTTTGGTTTTTGACATAATCTCAAAATTTATGTGAAAAATTCAAATAACCAAGTTTTTGGTTATTTATTTTTCTTTTACAAAAAAAAATATTTTACCCTTTTTTTTAACCGTTTAAAACGTTTTTTACCCTTAAAAACTCACCCCCTTCCACTTGCCGACCTCAGATCCCCCATAAATTTTTTTCCTTTCATTTTTAGGGTTCCGTACCAAAGTGTAAAACGGTACCCTATTACTAAGACTCCGATGTCCTTCTAACCGTCTGTCCGTCTATCACCAGGCTGTATCTCATTGACCGTGATAATTAGACAGTTGAAATTTTCACAGATTATGTATTTCTATTGCCGCTATAACCAATACTAAAAACTGAATAAAATAAAAATATTTAAGGGGGCTCGCATTACACAGATGGATGCTATGCTAATGTACCGGGTAAGTCTCTTAAGATTGACAAGGGGGGTGTCAATCTTAATCTCACTTACCTGGGTGTCAATCTCACTTATCCTTTGACTATTTAACTCATTCAAAAAAGGAGTAGACACGGTTTTTGATGAATTTTTATAATCTGAGCACGGATATTAAAAATCTCGTAAAATATACAGGGTGGAAAATAAAACATGATTTTTTTAAATGGAACACTCCGTATATTTTTATACCAAAATAATGTCCTTAATCTTCTGAATAAAAAAATATCTAATTGTTATATAATCACTCCACCTGTTCGTGAGATATTACTAAAAACTTATCACATTACGGTTGTCAATTATAAAATAAGAACATCAAGATACCTCTGGAAACAATGCATAATTGCATTGTTTATTTCTTGACAGATGTCATCCAGTTTTTTGTGAGATAGTAGTTCACTCTCTTGGATATTAGCGTAAAAAATACGTAGTGTTCGTAAAGAAGCAAGTTATTTTGAAAATGGTATATTCATTGGAAGAGCGAAAAGAGTTACTTGAAATTTATATTCAGTGCAACAAGAATAAGTCTCTTACTCGGAGGGAGTATGTTAGGTTATTTCGAGAAAGGCTACCTCCTTCCAAAAATAGTTTTAAAAACATTTATGCAAAGTTTAGGAATACCGAATCTCTGAGAGACAAGAAAAGGGAAAGGCGAAGAACAAAAACAGGAGAAGACACAGAACTCAAGGCGTTATTATATGTTGCTGAAAATCCATCCAAATCATCCTATGCCTCAGCAATAGAATTGGATATATCACAAAGAAGTGTGATAAAAATATTACATCGCCATAATTTTAAACCATATAGTATTTTGCCCGTTCAATATTTAGACGACAACAACCTTCAAGACAGGTTAACCTTCTGCAGAGACATACTTGAGAGAATAGAGGAAGATGATGAGTTTCTAAGTCATGTCTTTTGGACTGATGAAAGCAGTTTTTCTACTGCGGGAATTTTTAACAGAAAAAATGCACATTACTGGGCCGCGGAAAATCCACATATTGTAAAAAAAAATAAAAAAACAAGGATTTCAAACTGTAAACGTGTGGTGTGGCATCCACAAGGATGCTATTGTAGGTCCTGTATTTATAAATGGGCCCTTAAATGCACAACGTTATGTGGATATTATTCAACATCCAGTTGAAAATTATTTAGATAATATTAATTTAGTGGACAACAGATCTGTTATTTGGCAGCAGGATGGAGCACCACCACACTCTGCAAGGAACGTCACCGAATACCTAAACAGAAAATATCCTATTTGGACAGGAAGGCACTGTGTTATACATTGGCCCGCTAAAAGTCCGGACTTAACACCTATGGATTTTTTTCTCTGGGGTACGATAAAATAAGATATATACGAAACTGGGGTTTTTAATAATATGAATGAGTTAAAAGAATGCATACGTGTAAAAATTGAGGAATTAAACCAAAATGGTGATATATTTCAAAGGGTGAGAAGCAATTTTATAAAGCGATGCCAAATGTGTATTCAGAATGGTGGTGGTTACGTGGAAAATATTTAATTACGTTACGTGTAAATAAATAAAATTGTGTTACTCTATTGTGTTACTGTGTTAATAGGCTTATGTTGTTACTCGTTACTGTTATTGTCACCTATATTATTTATTTATTATCTCAATAAATAGCATTGTTTCCAGATGTATCTTGATATGTTTTTTGTTTTATAATTGACATCCGTAATGTGTGTGATAAGTTTTTAGTAATATCTCACGAACAGGTGGAGTGATTATATAACAATTAGATATTTTTTTATTCAGATAATTATTTTGGTATAAAAATATACGGTGGTTCCATTTAAAAAAATCATGTTTTATTTTCCACCCTGTATATCTTACAAGATGTTTAATATCCGTACTCAGATTATAAAAATTCTTCAAAAACCGCGTCCACTCCTTTTTTGAATGAGTTAAATCGGCAAAGTATAAGTGAGATAAGTGGGGTGTCAATCTTAAGAGACTTACCCTGTACCTATGCTAATAAATACCGGAGTCGCCGGTCGGACGAAATTAATTAAAACTCCGTACGGGTAAAACTTCCGTACGGGTTTTTCACTTTTTACCAGTTGCAAAGGCCTTGGTCTATAATGAAAGTATACTCGTATAGTCGCATCAATGAATACATAAAACAATATAATATATAAGCAAAATATTGGTGAAGTTGGTTATTACTATCTTCTCAAAAGGCATGAACGTTGAAATATCACATTTGGTTCTATAGCAACTTCAGTATTATGAATTTTCAATTTACTGCTCATGCTCAATAAAGATTTAACGGTTACTTTAAAGTTCAAATCTGAATATATTATACCGAAATATATAGTAGAGTGATACGCGGTGCTTAAGACGCTGAAAAATTACTTCTGTGGGGGCCTCGGGGTTACAACTTGAAACCTTGACCAAACGAAAGTTTCTATTTTAATATTTCAAAAAATTTGTAAATAGCATTGTGGAATTAATTTTTTAATGAATTTTCAAAAATTGCTCAATGCATGAGGTCTTACGGATAAAAATAACTTAAATGTTCGATATCTCGATTCGTACCACTGCACAATTTAATTCAATTTCATCTTTTTTTCCGCTCAACCTGCCGATACATGGAAATGCGGCGTTATATCAAAAAATTGTATTCTTTAAAAAAAGTTTGATTTGTCTATGTCTAGCACACAAGAAATATATTTTTTAAAGGTTTTGTAAACGAGATATGTAATTAAATGTGATCACATGTTAAAATTATGATATTTGCCTGACTCGCAGCCCGCGTCTCCGCCTATATTGCTACGGGGAACCTAAACCCGTAGCTCCATTTCACTCGCACTTGAAGCGTTCTATTCATATACAAATTAGTAGCCACAGTTTATCATTAGTGAGGGTTGTAAAATCTTTGTTTATGGTGTTTTTTTAATTATTGTGGAAAATATTAGATTATAAGGAGCCTGCAGGTATTGTACAATAAAACTACAAACATTGATTTATTGCTTTTAATGGGTCTTTTCAGATACAAATATTTCTTTTACTACTAAGACTGAAGTGAAGTAACATCAAGCATTGGCTTACCTACGCTCTCCATCGTTATCTTAGGAATCGAACGTAATGTTTCTATAAACATTTCAAGAGGCAAACAGAAACGTAAGTTTAATAGAGTAAAGATTTGTTGGCTTATTTCCTTACAGTCAGTTCTCAAACAAAAATGGCTAACTCTTCCACAACAGATACAAGTTCTGAGAGTGAACTAGAGTCAACGATAAAATTTAAAACCAAAAAGGGGCCTATGTGCATTTTTTGTAAAAATGTAAGAGCTTCTGTAGTACCTGCAACAGAAAAATGTTTCAGTACTTTCGCGAAATGTACAGAACTTCGGCAAACTATCGCAAAATCTGTCGATCCCGAGATTCGCGATGCAATTACAGATGGCAAAAGTGGAAACTGGCAACATTTGGTGTGGCACAAATCATGCTATTTGACTCATATTAGCAAGAAAAATATTGAAGTTTTACATAAGAAGCAAAAGAGACGTGAAGAATATGAAGCAGCCGGAATATTACCACCATCACCTCCACGCCCTGTCGTTAGAAGTGTCCGTAAAGAAGTTTTTGACATAAATAAATGTGTATTTTGTCGAAAACGTTCACCTGGGAAACGTTTGTCCCAAGTAAAAGTTTGTCTAAAAACATCGAAAATGACATTAGAACTATAGCTGCAACAAATTCCAACATTTTAAAAAGAATTGGTTCCAATGATTTAATTGCAATGGAAGTGAAATACCATCTAAATTGCTACATGATTGAAGTAAAAAAAAATAAAAAGCGATCTGATTCAAGGACAACTATTGTTGAAAAGAAAACAGACAAGTGCAATGTTAAAAAGTGTGTTCACAAATATAGAAAATGGCTTAGTAAAAGGAAAAGGTTTTGCACTGACATCTATATATAATAGATACACAGTATTAGGTGGAGTGAAATCCTAACGGACTTTTGTAGAATGTTTAAAGCAACAATTTGGGAGCAAAATTGAAATAAGCAAATCCCAGAAATCGAACGAGTTCCCCGAAAAGCTAGATGTTTTAGCATCATGTGGTTGTAAGAAATGTATTTTTCTAATATTTAAAATTTAATATCGCTTAAATCTGATGTTTCTAGACTGCAGAAGTAAAGTTTGTACTTGTATAAAGAATCGGATAGGTTGCATGGGTTCCTGCAAGTTTATGGTTGAGAAATCTTGTAAAAATGAAATGACAATCCGAAATATTTCAGCAGTTATAGAATGTGATTCCGAGGCGTCCGCTGATGATTGGTCTTGTAAGTTTTTTATGTATGGGCATAGTGTAACATTATAATCAATATAGTAATAAATATCATATTACATATATTTTTGGTTATCTGGTGTGCGGTTAAAAAGCCTCTTACAGTTCCATTACTTTTATAACAAACTGATAAAATATTCCTTGTATCTCGATAGAACGCTTAAAGTGCGGAAATGGAGCTACGGGGAAAATATAGATGCAATATAGGCGGAGTCAGGCAAATACCATAATTTTAACATGTGATCATATTTAATTGCATATCTCGTTTACATAACCTTTAAAAATTATATTTCGTGTGTGCTAGGATTCTACATAGACAAATCAAACTTTTTTAAAGAATACAATTTTTGATATAACGCCGGTTTTCCATGTATCGGCAGGTTGAGCGGGGAAAAAGATGAAATTGAACTAAATTTTGCAGTGGTACGAATCGAGATATCGAACATTTAAGTTATTTTTATCCATAAGGCCTCATGCATTGATAAATTTTCGAAAATTCATAAAAAATTCAATTCAACAAAACTATTTACAAATTTGACACCAAAAATTTATTCACGTTCTTTTCTAGACACTACGCTAGATAACTCGAATTTTGGTTATAGTGCCTTTCTGCACAGGCCAATTTTTGACAGCTTTTGGATTTTTAAACATCAAAATACAAACTTTCGTTTGGTGAAGGTTTCAAGTTGTAACCCCGAGGCCCCCACAGAATTAATTTTGCGGGGCGCCGTTAACTCTAATAATACTCATTACTGAATATACTGAAATTAATATATAAAGAATTTTTTTAGGAAAAAATAGACAAAACTAATTTTTTTATATAAATATCATATCATATTGTTTATAGTTTTGATCAAAGACTTTTCATTATTTACGAAGGCTCCGTATAAATCAATTGATTGATCATAATTTTATTGTTTTCATGACTAACATTTAAACAGGATAAAAATTGGTTGAATTGGTCCTATTAAAAAGATATTAACCGATCACACATAATTGAAAACACGTGCGCTATGTCAACAATGTATTTACTCGGCTTTGACGCCAGAAGTAGTACGGGTATCGCACTTCGTTAATTCCTGAATACCTGAAATTGAAAACAAATACTTCGTAAATTCTACATACAAACAACCTCAATCTTCATTTAAGTCTAAACTTCATATTTTCCTAATTATAGGAATCGGGCGGAAGCGCTGGCCTAATAGCAAGAAACGCCGCATATTTTAAGCCTGGGAATAAAATAACATCCAATGTATGAATTTTCGTATTTCCATATAAAGAGATCTGATCTACCCGCAACGTCGACGAATTTCACTAGCATACGCACATTTCCGTTTGCCTTTGCTGCTGTTTCGAATTCACTTCGCGAACATAATCATGTTTATTTAACAAGTCATATTACCATAGAGATTACAATCATCGGTGAAACACATTCATATCAAAAGTCAATATCGGTCCATGTCGCGGTGCGATTGGAAAACCAGTTGATCCTGCTGAAATACAAAAGTGGCCGCTTCCGGGGGCAGATAAGCAGGATTTCAATTTGGGAATTTGAAAGTGTTGGATTTGAATATAGCTGACGATGCTGGGGCTCAAAGATGACCGTTTCTCATACCAATAAAGGGTGCTTTGGTCTGGCGATCGATCTACCATGGCCCCATTTATCCCACTGCTGACACCACACTCGAATATGCAGAAAAGAACAGGCACGGACTGGTACTTTACAACTCAGACTGATATAGGTATGTGTCGGTACAGTAGACATTTTATGTCAACTCAACTTCTTTTGGGCTCTACAATAATTGAACTGGAAAAAGCTGAATCGCGTAGCGTGCAATTGTCATATTTTCCGCGTGTTCATTTAATACGAAATGAACATATTTTAGCCCCTTGATGTCGGTATCGCCTACAGCCCTTACTAAATTAGTAGGGGTGACAAGAGAAAAAAAACATCGTGACAAACTTACAATGAACGAGATACGCGTCATGGTACTTTTTATGGCAAAATGAAAATACGACAAAATTAGGAAAACGATAAAATATAGGAAAAAAATTCACAGATCTCGCAATCCTTGCAACCATCGGAGGGCGTTGAAAACAAACAGCATATAAATAAAATAATATAAAACGAACATAATTGGGTATGGTTAAATGGTTTATTATATCAAAAATTTACATAGCTTGCATCTTACGCAAGTATCCCAAGCCTATTTGAAATACCAGACACAACTGGTAAAAATTTCTCAAGTGTATTGAATAAAAATAAAACGCAGTTGTGTTACGATCTTTTGTTCGTTTGACCCTGAAGGTCTTGTCGTTTTAAACGGGTTATCTTGCATGTGATATTCTGTCAGGTTTGCGATTCCTTAGCCGTGCATTCCTGCCGTGTACCGAGAACGTTGATGCCGGTTGCGATGAATTTGGCCCGTCTTATTTTTGAAAACCATTTGCCGCAGGGATACGCTCTAAGTGACCATTATCCAGTTACGCAAACAGGCAGAAATCCACGCCGGTGAACAGCAGAATACCGCTGTGTGAGTAACATATATCGACAAGATAGAAGTGAGATCGGCGTTTAAGCAACATTGTTCACAACTGTTGGTGTCTGATAGTCAGTCCTAATCGGAAATTTATACAAATACAAATTTTGATGTACTGTAGATGCCAAAAAATCTCGAGGCGAAGAATAAGACTGTTCGCAATCGACTCTTCGTGGCATTGCCAATTCTCCATTTTGTTCAATGGGGCATTTGTGATAGAAGCCGCCTGTACCAGCCTGTCAGGCTCTTAAGAAGTGAGATATTCAATGTCCTATCAAAAAGAATTTTGTTTTTGTTTATAAATAAAACAGTAAAAAATTGTCATTCGACTCAGCTAATCAACTCATATCAGCTGTGATTAATGTTTCTGTTTGCCTAAAGATAGCGATGGCTTTGTCAAAAATTGTGTTGTATATACAGGGTGGTAAGAATTATAAAATCTTAAAATTTGGTAAGAGTAAACTTTGTGATTTTTGATCACCCCGGATAAAAACAAAATTGTGGCAAAATCATCTTTAGTTTTTTATACGCGGTGATCAAAAAGTACAAACTTTACTCTTACCGAATTTTAAGATTTTGTAATTTTTGACCACCCCGTATAATAAACATAATTTTTGTCGACATTACTTTAGGCACGCAGAAAGTTTTATAAATAATAGCGTTTTCCCGAAAACTAAACATATTTCGAGGTTTTGTAATTTGTGACAACCCCGTATAAAAAATGATTTTTGTCGACGTCATTACTATTTTTTGGGCAAGTAAAAATTTTTATAAATAATAATATTTTCTTTTTGTAATTTTTGCAAAAATTTTTTCGCTTCAATATTTGGTGCCACAGTTAAAATATGCGAAAAAATAGAAATACGATAAAATATAGGAAAAACATTTCTGAATTCGTTGAAATTGGAGTATTACATAGATGAGGAGTATTAGTATGAGTATTACATACATGAGAGGAGTGTGAGATGGAGTATTACATACATGAGAATGCTTAAGGCGCTGCATCCGATTGACAGCCTGTCACAGCGTATCTTGATGAAAATTATTGCAATCGGTAGGTAATAACAGTATCTTTTGGCATGCTAACTTTGCTCATGCATGTCACTTAAATTAAATTTTTATTAACGAAAAAACCGTAACTATGGACTGAAATTTTGTTGCTTTTGCGTCTGACCAATTGCTGCGCCGCATTTTATATGAAATTTGAAAAAAAATACGATGTCCTGAATGTAGTTTTCTGCATCTATTCTGCATCCGCGTTAGCAAAAAAAATGTTGGCTCTTTCGTCAATGTTCTTGCAGTTTTTGCCTTTACAGTTCTTGCAGAATGACGAGCAAGTCACTCCAATTTTTCTGCAAGAGCACAATTTAGTTTGGCAACCTTTCGAACACTTGCAATAAATCATATTTCATTTTATTTGATTATGTGTCACTCCTATAGCGACGGATAATATTACAGAAGATGAACCACCAACAGAAGGGGCGGCTGCGCAACATTGTCTTGGTACTTATTATCAGTTGGGCGCCTGGCACTTCGATGATACAAAAACACCAATTATGGCTGGAAACTAACATAAAACGGCTTACTTCCGGTAATTACAAAGGCAATGCAGGAGAGCTGCCAAATAGTGCCCAGGCGATATACACGTTAATGCGAAATCGTTTTGTACGCAAAGCAGCAATCCGTGGGCTATTGAGGATACTTCGCGATGCCTAGCCATGTCCTATTAGAGTTCGTTTACTAGTGCTGTGACCTTGAACGCTCCTTCTTACGTAGATGCCTCCTACGCGATAGAAAAGACGTACAAGAGAAAACGGACCAAGTTTTACTGCAATTAGAATGCAGCAAAGCTGCCACATTACCGGATAACTATTTAAATATGATTTATGGCAAATGTTATTAAGGTTGCCGCACTGAATTGTGTTCTGCTGGAGAATCTACATCGCAAGTTTCTATAATTTTACTAAATTCTTCGTTGGATACTGCCAGTGATAAATAATGAATAATGAAAATTTTAATTCTTAAAATATTCGTGAACTCGAAAAAATTTCCGTCCAAATACTAGGGATATTCCAAGTGAAAATGGCACTGTCTCCGCAAAATACATTTGCGGCCCAAGCTTATCTAATTAATCGATATTTTTTGTTTGTGTTAATGGAACAATCCGGGGGGCGCACAAAGATGCCAAATAAAGGGAACAAAAAAGGCCAAACATCGACCGAACAAGAGAAAGGTGGAAAAGTTTTATCTGGAAATCTTTTTATACACATCTGCAACGTAATGCTATAAAATTGGGTCTCGTTTCATTGAACGTCCTCCCTATGCGCCTACAAAATATGCTGCTTATAAAACTGACTCGGTCAAGAATTCTTGAAAATAGTATGGCAGTTCAGGAGGGCGATGTATGCAGAAGCACTGACAATAGCGCGCGTTCAAGTCTGCTGGCAGTAACGATGTCTTCGGAACAGGACCGGACCGGGAAAACCTTACAGGCGCCATGTGCATTGCATTTCCTTTTCAACGCATATATTTGGATTATTTTCCCAATCCGGCGCTGGCAAATATGTTGAGATATTAAGTTTATATGAGCTTGTGAATAGTCAATTTGTTATAAATATACTATAGAAAACAGGGCCATTTTTAAATAGTTGAATATAATCAATAAATCGTTAATAAAAATTTAAATAGTAACATTAAAGTTACGACTTATATTTTCCCTGCCTCGTATTTTAATAAATTTTATATAAATATAGAAAATAACCTGCGACATGATCTTTCTAGTTACATGCTACATTGTATACCTAATATTATAAAGCTATTCATATACAGTATATATTACAATATACTGCTATCGATCGATCAAGTAAGTTATCTCGTTTAAAGCCGTATCTCTGATATTCCAGGTCAATTCCTTGTTGGGAGTAATCCACTTGCTTAGCACCTTAGTTTCCCTAGTCAGAAACGGCAATAATGTCGGTATCTGCAGCAATGGGACGATATAACAAATTGAACCATTAAAGTTACAGTAGTTGACTATAAACGTTGAATTCATGATGATGATTTCTACTTTAGTAAATCCAGACATATAGTAGACTGGTCTGCTCCGATAAAATAGCACAGTGCAAATAAATTGCACGAGGGATGATGTTTCAAGTATTGTTGCATACGGAAATTTTAGAACTGTGACTCATATTCTACATGTGAATCTTGAATATGATTTCGTAGCATTTCAGCTAGTGTGATGCAATTTAAAGTTATGCTTTTACTCATAATACTACATGCCTCTTAAGTAGTAGCATAGATTAAGTGAATAGATAGTCAGTGCCTATGTTATATTTTCTCGCTTCTAAATGGGACCAGAAACAGACAAAATAGTAGAACATGAATTAATGCCGTCAGAAGATGCATACTAAAGTGTAATTTATAATGAAACATAGACAGTAGATACCTCACTGTTATACAGGATGGCCACAATATCATAAACGTGATTTTCCCATTTTCAAAAATAATACCACGTATATTATTACTTCTATAATCTACGTTTATTAATCTTTCAAATGATGTTCATTGATGCCTCTATTGATGTATTTCTATAAATATACAGTTTTACAGATAATACTACATATTTCTCTCTTGTAACCTCCCTTGTAACCTTTTAAATAAAATATATGCATTTATAGATATTTGATATTTTCTTCAATTCTTCATATAAATATGTTTGATGGTAAACACATCCCTTTTCTCCTTAACTAGACTATTTACTCAATAAATAAAATTGGGGATACCGCGTGTAGTCGGGTATCGTTATAATATTCGCAAGTAATCATAAAATCATCTAATTTGTTCACTAATTTCTAATTTATTTAATCACAAAATACTACAAACACTCGGAGTAGTTTCCACAAACACCAAAACACTTTCACTTCGCTCGACGCGCGTTTCGCCAACCAAGTTGGCATCATCCGGAGACGATTAAAACTAATCTTAAATTACAAAATCTACCATATTTATACTATTTTTCCGGTGACGTCACTAATGATATCACCGTGAAATTTACGCGTGACTAATCACGCTTCAATGATCGGTTGCTAAGCAACGCGTAAAGCGGGTTACGGTATGATATCACCGTCAAATTTACGCGTGACTAATCACGTTCTCGAATCGTCTCGAATTAAACAACTATAGAAGAGAAGTAATAGAAGAATATATAAACCTTACAAAACTTTGTATGAAACAAAATTGCTTCCGTTTCAATGACAAGTTTTATGAACAACATGAAGGAACCGCAATGGGTAACTGTTTATCGCCTTTCATTGCTAATGTCTTCATGAGTCGTTTTGAAACTGAAGCAAAAGAAGAATTCGAGTATTTTCTTAGGATTTGGCTTAGGTATGTGGATGACATTTTTGCCGTGTTTGACACTAAGATTGCGGATGTAGAAAACTTCATTTCCAAATTAAATAGTCGTTTCACTTCTGTAAAGTTTACATATGAACTAGGAAATAATGGAAAACTTCCATTTTTAGATGTATTAGTAATTAAAAATATTGATAATAGGTTAGAATTTGATATATATATAGAAAATATACCAGTACGATCAGATATATCCCTAATGACTCTCACCACTGCTATCAACATAAAATGGCAAGTTTCAATTTTCTTGTCCATCGTTTACTAAGTTTCCCTCTCAGTAATGAGAGATTTGAAAAAGAAAAAGTATTAATTAAAGATATAGCTGTGAGTAATGGTTATCCTAGAGATATAGTTGAAAAACTAATTAGGAAGCGTATATTTAAAGATACACTTCGTAATTCTACGACCTTTCAAAAGGACATAGAGGCTCCAAAATATGTATCCATCCCGTACGAACCCCGGTTTACTCATGGTTTGAGTAAGGTTTTCAAAAACGTGGGTATAACAGCGATTCATTCGTCGAGCAACAAATTACAACAACTTTTAGACAATCCAAAGGATAAAATTGTTCCAAATGAAAGGTCTGGGATTTACAAAATTAGTTGTAATGATTGTGATCGAAAATATATTGGACAAACGAGACGGTCAATTAACACCAGATTTAAAGAACATATGGCTCATCTAAAATATGGAAGAACAGATAAGTCTAGTGTTGCACAACATGCTTTTGACAACAATCATAGAATAGATATTAGTAATTTAAGATTAGTTAGAAATGTGACCAATAATAGACAGTTGGATGCATTTGAGAGCATAGAAATTGTAAAGTGTAATAGTAGTATGAATAGCGACAAGGGACCTATCCCGTATAGCCCGCTTTACGCGTTGCTTAGCAACCGATGATTGAAGCGTGATTAGTCACGCGTAAATTTGACGGTGATATCATACCGTAACCCGCTTTTCGCGTTGCTTAGCAACCGATCATTGAAGCGTGATTAGTCACGCGTAAATTTCACGGTGATATCATTAGTGACGTCACCGGAAAAATAGTATAAATATGGTAGATTTTGTAATTTAAGATTAGTTTTAATCGTCTCCGGATGATGCCAACTTGGTTGGCGAAACGCGCGTCGAGCGAAGTGAAAGTGTTTTGGTGTTTGTGGAAACTACTCCGAGTGTTACAGTTACATCAAAGGTTCCAAACCTATCCAGTAAATACTACAAACTTAAATATTTATGGTACAATTAAAATATAAATTGCAATTTTAGTACACAGTTTGAAATCTTTGTTAACTCATTGATAACGTTGGGTGTTGGTAAATCATTAATGTTGTTAATGGGTCCAGCTGTACAGTGAGAAGCTCGAGGAGTGGCTGCAGGATCTTCTGTTTTCTGTTTTTTAGCTGGAGGTTCTGAGACGTCACTTCTAACGGTGTTTATGATGTTGGAATAATGCTCATTATCCATTTGCAGATAAGGCTTAATTGAGTTGGCTGAACTGTGGCCAGTAATTTTAATTAATTGTTGTTCACCCTCTCCTCCTTTAGCCAGGTTACTGACTGCTTTCGACCGCATAGAGTGGTTTGTTATTTTTATTTGTTTTGTATTTAATCGTGCCCTCTCTGCTGCTTCTTTATTCCATTTCAAAAGTTCGTTCTTTCCCACTGGAGTGTTTTTGTACCATCCACTTGATTGTTTTTTGTTCCATGATGGGTTTACTGTTAAGAATAATCTATCAGTTGTTATTCTAGATGAACGTTTAACCATTAGAATTTTAAAAAGACGGACTGGACAAAAGGTAGGGTTCTTCGTGTCGTACCAGCCATTTACTATCGGCTATTTTTTTTTTCTCCCCCCTGGGCCGTTTTATTGAAGAGGGGATTATATTCTACTCTTCCTAAGAAGTAGATTTCTTGAAAATTTAGTGAAAGTTTCTAGAAAATTTCTTGAAAGTTTAATTCAGTTATTTCAAAAAATATGTAATTATGTTATATACCTGGTTTTATCTCAGAATTATCCACTTCGTCTTTAAAATAATGAACTCTGCAATTGACTGCTTCTCTACCTCTCCAGGCAAATTCTACTGAAGCTATATGGTAAAATTTTCGCTGGTCCCGCCGGAGTGTCTTCGTCCCATAATAACACCATTGCGTAATATTCTTCCAATTTTAGTGAAGCAGGGCTCGATTTACTTTTAGTGGCGCACATCTGCAAATTAGCAAAAATTATTTTCCACTTCATAAAATACATCTCTTGCATTTTTTTGCAACGGTGTTCCACATTGTCTTCACAGCTAGTTCTTTCATCGTTTTCTTTCTTCATATTCCACGCCCAATCTTTCAGTATTAGGTTTAGTTGCTCTAAACTTGTAGTTTCCAAAAGCTTGTATTTCTTTGCCTTGCACTGTTCCAATTCCGTAAACTGTTTCCATATTGACGTATGGGTTTTAGCGGTAGTGTATGGTACACGTTTTTCAATCGCCAGATCAATATTAATCATAGAATCACTTCCAAAGCGACTCATTTGCACTACATAAGCTGACTAGCACTGTTTAAAAACAATATTACAAAACGCATTGACAATAAAACCAGAAAATTGTTTTGCGTCGTTTTCTGGTGTCCTAGGAGACCATAATTACTTGTTATCAAAGGTATTGTAGTTTTTGGTGACAACAGCTGTCAAGTTTTGCCGCGGCTAAACTCGGCAAGCCATTTGTAATTCAAAATTGCGCGTTTGTGATTGGTGGAAATTAAGACGATGGAAATAGTCATTATAAATTACACTGTACTGTATATCTTCTGACGTCATGTCATTGCCTCTCATTGCCTTGTTTTGGTTAGCCAGGAAAGCTCTTTTTTAAATATTTTTCTCAAAAACTGCTGAAGCTTCATACGTATACTAACTTTGTAACTTTTTTTGAGCCACCCTGTTTAATCTAAAGAAAATTAAAAATGAGACACTGGTAGTGAGGAACCATAATTAAGATTTGTTTTAATTATACGTATTTGTTCAAAAATTTTAATCAACTTTAGCTTCATGTAGCTGCTCTTGATAACGTCATTCGACATAAACATTTTCTTAATAAAAAATTGCATATGATTGGGACTTTCTTGGTGACACTGTATGCTTTTTACTTATTAGTGTTATACCCAGTAACGTAACTACCATAGGGCCAGGCGATGCACTGCAAATCATTTTTCCAAACCATTTTTATTTTTATATATATTTTATAAACTTGTTATTACTTTTTAATGATTATATAATATATTGTCAATTTAGCAATTCACACCGTTGATCTTTTAATGAAGATGCGATGTAGTTTTCTGAATAGGTTTGTAAGAATTCATAAGTGCCGCTCAAACGGTTAATTTAATAGCGAGACGTGTTTGAAAAACTAAATTTTTCAAATTATTTTCAGATCATTTAAAATGGAACACACCCGTTACGTGAAATAAATTAACGTAGAAAAATAATATTGGATTTATTTTAGTAAGTAAATACCTACATCATCTCACAATTAAATTTTTATTTTGATATAACTAAAAGAAAGTGTTATAACATTTTAAGGAAATATTGAGATTATCCGCTTATTCAAATAACATGTTTAGCATTTAAACTTGCCATGTAAACTTGGCAACATTCGTAGTATGGTAGCTGTTAGATAAATCGGCTGGGTTGGAGTTTCGTCATAAGTGGAAAATTAAAAGGTCGAGCATAATTTTATGAATGAAAGAATAATAAAATTGTATTATAGCTTAATCTAGAATTCTCATTAGAACCCTCAGTTTCAATACAGTTTGTGTAGATGTCGGTTATCATTTGTAGCGAGAATTAAGTGTATTACGACTGATTATCTATTCACTTAATCTATGGTAGTAGGTATGGGGGCACTTGAGACGGGTTTTTCGCACGCTAGATTCAGCTTGTCGGCTTATATGGCTATAGTTCCTTTATAGATATTGAATTATAGGAAATTGGTATATGTATTATATGCAGCACAACTGAAATTATAACGCTAATTTTCATTTGTCACGTTCAGAACTCAGAAATAAATAAAATGAAAAATAGTTCCATTATTATCTAAGCAAAAACTTCGAGAAAACATCTGCAGACGCGTTTTGACATCTATGTCTCCTCAATGCAGCTTTTCCCTCAAAATTAAAAAAAAACAACAAAATACAGATTTGGAAAATAAATATTCGAATCCCCGCTAATATGCTATATGATCCATGGTATGTGACCCACGAGGGTCATCCGTAGGGACCTGAAGGACACACCCTTACCTTACCTGGAGCCAACGAGCTGATAGCTGATCATCTCGCGAGCTCCGTCATCCCGAGCTACAATACTCCTCCTCCCATATCAACCTGCATGCCGCCCAGCCGGGCTCTAGCAAGCCAGGCGAGAGGCAGGCCCCTCAAACACCCGACACGACACCCACGGTGGTAATATACACCGGCGAAGAAAGTCAATAGCGACAGAAGCAGGACTCTGCCTGTGGGGCCTATCAGCCAGGCTGACTATATAGATATTAGGGGTAAAGAACGATGGTAACGCTCGGCCCCCTCCTATCGAGGGCACATCTTTAGCCAAGAATGTTGGCGCGCACTAATATGATGATTGAAATTCAATTAAGAAGTCCCATTCAGATATATTACAATTATTAAGGTCTAACCTGTTCTCTCATTATGATTATTTATAATATTAATGAGCCTCATGTATCAAATATTGTTTTGCTACTGCTGTAATAAAATATAATCGTATACATTTAATGGTTTGTATTTTGCAGGGAACACAATAGAAAGGTAATATCAGAACAACATAATTAGCAAAATATAATATGACATTTATGTATAAAAGTTAATATAAGGTCGAGCATAATTTTATGAATGAAAGAATAATAAAATTGTATTATAGCTTCATCTAGAATTCTCATTAGAACTCTCAGTTTCACTACAGTTTGTGTAGATGTCGTTTATCATTTGTAGCGAGAATTAAGTGTATTACGACTGATTATCTATTCACTTAATCTATGGTAGTAGGTATGGGGGCACTTGAGACGGGTTCTTCGCACGCTAAATTCAGCTTGTCGGCTTATATGGCTATAGTTCCTTTATAGATATTGAATTATAGGAAATTGGCATATGCTTTTCCCTCAAAATTAAAAAAAAACAACAAAACACAGATTTGGAAAATGCCAACCCTTAAATATTCGAATCCCCGCTAATATGTTATATGATCCATGGTATGTGACCCACGAGGTCATCCGTAGGGACCTGAAAGACACATCCCGAGCTACAATACTCATCCCCCCATACCAACCTGCATGCCGCCGAGCCGGGCTCTAGCAAGCCAGGCGAGAGGCAGGCCCCTCAAACACCCGACACGACACCCACGGTGGTAATATACACCGGCGAAGAAAGTCAATAGCGACAGAAGCAGGACTCTGCCGGTGGGGCCTATCAGCCAGGCTGACTATACAGGGTGGTCCAGTTTATAATACATTAATTTTAGGAGGTGATAGACAATCGAAAATGAAGGGGACTTTCCCCAGAAAATGTATTTCCAAGGGGACTAATAACGGAGATACAGCCCTTCAAGGTTGGGAAAAAATAATCGTTTTATTCGCATAACTTTTGAACCGTTCAACCGATTTTATGCAAATTTTAACCAAAGATTACTAAAATAAGTCTCTGTCGAATGGTAAGAACGCGTTCCGTCAAAATTTTTCAGGAGCGTAGATAATGGGAGGTGCCATCTTTTTTCCCCACCTATTTTTTACACCACTGGTTATTTTTCTAAATTGCTCAAATTTTTGGATTCCAGATTTAATTTAGAAAAAAACGTTATACTTGCAAATTTTCGATTAGAGGCTTCGTTTTCGAGATATTTGTGAAAATTTGAAAACATGACGCTGAAGTCATGTTTTTAAGTTTTAAAACTTTCGGGAGGTTGAATTTGATTTGAAATGAAGCTAGCACATTTTCAAGGTGCAATACTTCGGATTTTAATAAATTTAAAATGTCCAGAGGCATAGATAATGGGAGATGGAAGATGGCTACCCTTTAACTCCTTATTTTTGACTCCCCAAATTAGTTTTGAAAATAAATTATATTTTTAAATTTAGAAAAAAAATAAAAAATAGTTATTGCTGTAGTATTTAAAGATCTAGTATTTTATTGGTGAAATTCATTATTGATAACAATAAATTTAGTAAAATATGATGGTAAATCATTACTTATGTATCATTTTGTATATAAATATCGTCGTCAAATAATTAAGCCTATTCTCTACTGATAACTGATTTTCTAACCCAAAATAGACTCATTATGACAAGTGTTGAGCTCAAAATTCGAATTTTACTAATTTCCATATGGCCGTCTATAGTGTAGAATCTCTTAAAGATATTGGAAGATTACTCCAATATCTTTAAGAGATTCTATTAGATTCTGATTAGATTAACTTTATTACGTTTGTATCACAATTTATAACATTTTACTGAACCAACAGTTTTCAAAGAATACAACGAAAGGTTTTTTAATAACCATAATAATACAATAACCTATTAATAACAATAATTATTTACAACATATTTTCAAAGTGCAATCCTCCTGCCTCAATACATTTTTGACATCTTTTGGTAATTGAATTGATTGCTGCCAATATTTGATGTCGATTTTGACTTAATTGGTGGCATGCTTGTTGAATTCGTTCAATCAACTCTTCCCTTGTGTCAATTGTTGTTGCGTATACAACATCCTTTAAATAGCCCCATGCATAAAAATCTAATGGGGTTTTATCAGGTGACCTTGCTGGCCAAGCCACTGGCCCTCTTCCTACTTCAGGTGGATCGTTATTCGTGATATGCCCTATCCATCTCTCCGGATAATTTTCATTCATCCAGTCTCTCGCCTGTCGTCCAAAATGCGCTGGAGCACCACCCATTTGGAACCAACTATTATGGCGTACTTCGACGGGTATATCATCAAACAGGTCGTACAAGTTATTTGTTAAAAAGTCAAGGAAAAGCACGGAGTTCAGTCGAGGTGGTAAGAAAAATGGACCACAAATATAACCGTTGGTTAGCCCAAGCCATACGTTAACACTAAATTCGTGTTGAAAGGACCTAATTCCTCTAGGGTTTTCTTGAGCCCAAATGTGAGAATTATGGTGATTGAATACTCCCGTTCTTGTGAAACAGGACTCATCAGTCCATAAAATCTTATGTAGGAACTGTGGATTTTCTTGAACAGAATTCAGTATCCAGTTGCAGAAGGTAAGACGAGGATTTTCATCACCAGGAAGTAAATTTTGCACTGGTTGTAAATGATATGGTCTTTGATTATCCTTATGAAGAACACGCAATATTTTAGATTTAGATTTTCTCAACTGCAAGGCTGCTCTACGTGAACTTAGCCGAGGATTGTTATTAAAAGCTCTGATTATGACATTTTCTTCATTAATTTGTCCCCTAGGCTGCCGGTCCATGACGATTTTCAAGCCAAAGTCACAAAAACGTTGATGCATGGTCACAAAAACACGCGCATTTGGTTGCCCCCGATCTGGATATCTTCTGCGATATTCCCTGACAGCAGCTGCGGCATTTCCATCGCAGAATCCGCAAACAAAGTGTATGTCTGCAGACTCGGCATTATTGAATAAGTTTGGCATATTTTCGTGGAGATATTACACAAACAATGGGACACAAGATACAATACAAGTGCAAGATGCCGAAATGGCAACATTTCGAGGCGTGACGCAAGGCTACTTGATTACTTGATTATATGTAGCCCGAAGGATTGCACTCTACAAAAGGGGTTGCTTCATTTTAAATCGGCGTTTTCGTACATGTTTTCAAATTTGCACAAATATCTCGAAAACGAAGCCTCTAATCGAAAATTTGCAGGTATAACGTTTTTTCCTAAATTAAATCTGGAATCCAAAAATGTGAGCAATTTAAAAAAATAACCAGTGGTGTAAAAAATAGGTGGGGAGGAAAGGTGGCACCTCCCATTATCTACGCTCCTGAAAAATTTTGACGGAACACGTTATAACCATTCGACGGAGACTTATTTTAGTAATCTTTGCTCAAAAATTTGAATAAAATCGGTTGAACGGTTCAAAAGTTATGCGAATAAAACGATTATTTTTTCCCAACTTTGAAGGGCTGTATCTCCGTTATTAGTCCCATTGGAAATAAATTTTCTGGGGAAAGTCCCCTTCATTTTCGATTGTCTATCACCTCCTAAAATTAATGTATTATAAACTGGACCACCCTGTATAGATATTAGGGGTAAAGAACGATGGTAACGCTCGGCCCCCTCCTATCGAGGGCACATCTTTAGCCAAGAATGTTGGCGCGCACTAATATGATGATTGAAATTCAATTAAGAAGTCCCATTCAGATATATTACAATTATTAAGGTCTAACCTGTTCTCTCATTATGATTATTTATAATAATAATGAGCCTCATGTATCAAATATTGTTTTGCTACTGCTGTAATAAAATATAATCGTATACATTTAATGGTTTGTATTTTGCAGGGAACACAATAGAAAGGTAATATCAGAACAACATAATTAGCAAAATATAATATGACATTTATGTATAAAAGTTAATATAAGTATTATAGCGATTAATCAACATTCCGGACAAATGTCCCATCCTAAGGACTGTAACATGTTGGATAAGTTTATCTAAATCCCGCAGGAAAAGCCCTTACAACATAAAAGGTTCTCCGGTGATATAAATGTGGAAAAGTTATTTTACTCTCAAAAGTTATTTGTCACTTTCTTATACATACAAAACATTTTATTTTCGCTTTTACGCAACTCAGTCACCGAATAATATATTTATAACGCTCTGATTGTCGGTTAAAAAAATATCTCTGAAATAAATAAATCAGATATTATTGGAAGTTTCGTTCTATATTTTCCTGGTATTGGTCAATAGGTACTACGTACACGATCCATGCGGAAGGTATATTCAAACCAGTTTGCCCAATTTGAATCATTAAAAATTGAAAAATAACATAATAGAATAGTAATAATATTAATAAGCTTGCCAATATGGCCAATATACTCAGCACTCTGGTCGTCTATCGAAGCCGCGTGATATGTATAGAAATGCCTCACATTGCTGCAGCTACAGGACATGTCGTGATGCCCCAGAGATGAAATGCTAAAAACAATTTCGGCACATTGTCTGGGTTAAGTTTGAGGTTATTTCTAGGAGCATAGCATGATACAGATTTCAAGTCACTGTTAATATTCTTTTAATAATCGTGAATGTCTTTTATCTTTAAGAACATCAGTATAAGCTGAGGTTTTGGTGGTTTTCTGTGGCTTTGATGAATTTTGCATATTGAAAGAAGGCAGCAGTATACATTAAGAATAAGAGCGGGCCTAGTACAGATCCCTGAGGAATTCTGGAAGCTATAAGACCAAAATTTGATCACTAATTTCCACTTGTTGGTAACGATTGTCTAAGTATGACATGAGAAATTCATGAAAACCATAATATTGTAGTAGCAAATTCGGTTACCCGGTTACCTCGGTTATTTGCAATTTTATATGAAAAATGGTAATAATGAAAGTTGTTTGTAATTAAATTTCCTACAATTTTGGTCATTGCCATTATCCTCTAGGATCGATATTTTCGATGATTTATTTGTTCTTTCTATTTGCTGTTAATCTTAAATGACTTCTTTTGTACGTGATATAGTGATTCTACTTCAAGATTTACTTTGTCTTGTACGAAGTTGTTTGCGTGGAATTTAATCTAATTAAGTTCATCGCTAATATCGCAATAAAGAGAAACCCAATCCGTTTCGACATTCTTCGTCCAAGTCTGCTTATGACACATTATTTTCTTCATGAAATATCGATTAGAGTCATATAGCAGACGATCAGAGAAATCTATGCCGTTACCCTCGAAACCAGATATAAGCAGACATCGCAATTACCGGATTGCACTCTCTACCATCCCTTAATGGGCTCCCTTCGGATAATCCCACCTGCCCTGATGGCGACAGCAACTATAACTCTTCTTATTTGTTCAAATCTCGGGAAACTTAGAGATTTATGTGACATTTTTGTTTCCGCATTTCGGTTCGTCCAAGTTTTAGTCTCAGTCTTTTGTCGGCTTATGAAAATTAAAAATGAAACGCTTGTGTAATTACGGTTCGGAAGTTTTCAGTTTAACTTTTACACGGGAGCAGAGAAGCATTGTTTGTAATTTAATTAAGCGAAAATATTTTTCCGGCGTAACGAGAATTATTAAATTATTCTGACTAGTATTAGACCAGCCGGTAAGTGGAAAAAAACTTGTCCAAAAATATCTTGAGACTTCGGTTTCTGAGTAAAAGCAAATCCTTTCTAGGGTGAATAGAGGGTGACAGCATTAGTAGATTTTTGAACAGACCCATATCAAAAAGTCATTTTGACCCGCCGCCCACCTCCCTCAAATTTGATAAGTGGAATGTTTTAGTTTTTATTGTTTTTCTCGAAACCGGTAAGAGATAGAAACGTCATTTTGGTGCCATTCGATAGCGCGCAAAATTCTTCATGACTATGACCTAATCTTTGTTTATGTTTTCAAGGTAAGGCCCCATAAGAACAAGAAAATGGTGGGGATAATCACAAAGACACATAATGATCAATATCTTTAAAACAACTTAAAACAAAAAAATAAATCCTAGGTGAAACATAGGTGAATCCTCCAACATAGGTGAATACAAAAATTAATAATAATAATATTCTTACAATTAAACAGACTGTCTATCAGCTAACATTATGTTTTTTAACAGTTTTTTGACAGAATATACAGACAAAAATGATTTGACATCATTAGGTACTAAATTGAAAATCTTACTACCATTATAAGTAAACGACCGCTGGAACTGAGAAGTTCTATGCTTAGGGATAAAGTTGATCGCGATAAAGTGTTGAGCGTCTATGTATATCAGAATGTTTTACTAGCTTGGAGACTAAATACTTTAGACTTAAATACTTAGAAGGTTTATTGTTTTTAAAAATTTTAAATAACACACAAGATAAATGTAATTTAAATCTTTCGCTCAGGTTTATCTTGCTTCCGAAAACAAACAATTCAGTTTTAGATTGATTAAACACAAGCTTATGAGCTAAATATACTTCAGAAATAGTGTCTAAGTCAGTATTAATTTTCGTTACAGCCAAGGGTAAAGTTTCAAAACTAAAGGGAAAATATACCTGAGTATCATCAGCGTATTGATGCGACAATATTTAAGGTACTTATAAAAATCTGCCGTGTAAATACAAACTACTATTTTGTAGTTTGTAAAGGGTAGGTCCTAAAATACTACCCTGAGGAACCCATTTAGTTATATCAGAAAAGTCAAATATATCATCGTTCAAAATCACTCTCTGGCGCGTACCAGTAAGATAATTTCGGAAAAAATTAACTGCTATTTCCGAGAAGCCGAAATATTTTAATTTTCAACAGAGGGCTGTATGATCTAATATATCGAAGGCCTTACTAAAATCTGAAAGTATAAGGCAAACATTGTTATTAGCATCGGTGTCTTTAAATATGTCATCAGTGACTTTTAGCATTGCCGTACAAGTACTGTGTTGTGATCTAAAAGCAGACTGAGTAACAGGTAAAATATTAGAATCATTAAGGTAGGCGTTTACTTGTTGAGAAATAATTTTTTCTAGGATTTTCGACAAGGTAGGTAGATCTGAAGTGAGTTATATGGGTGCGATTTTGGTTTTTAGGAATAGGGATGACATTTGCGTTTTCCCAGGCTGTTGGAAACAGCCCGTAAGAGAGGCACATATTGATAAGAAAAGTTAGATGGTTATTCAAGTGGGGAGAGACAAGCAAAATCATTTTTACATCGATGCCGTCAGAGCCTTTAGCGCAAGATTTTAGTTGATAAATAATTTTTTCAATTTGTTCTAATATAACCTCGATGAAGGCAAATTCGTTACCGCCGACACAATACTTTTTATCTACATAATTATTAAGAATTGTATTGCTGTCATTAGGTTGAACTTGTGCGACTGGATTGGTAAAATTGGCAAGAAAATCTTAAGAAAGATTTACCTACTGTTGCCGCCGAAATAGTATTTCCGAGGGAATTAATATTTAGGGTTCTCACTAATTTCCAAAAATTTTTTGTATCGGTTTTAAATTTGTGATGTAAAAAAGCCTTTTTTTGTGATTTAATTGAATTGTTAACTAGGTTTCTCAGCTCCTTATACTCATTCCACGCACCATCCGTCTTTAAACGCTTATATTTAGAATGTGCCTTGATGTAACTTGATCATGAACTGTAAATTATCGGTCAACCAAGGCGCTGGTGGTTTAGAAATTCGCGATTTTTTAAGGGAAGCATGGATGTCGAAAATATTGCATATGTTTACGTCCAAAAAATCAACGATTTGATCAATATTAGCTAAGGTATATACATAGTCCCAGTTGAAAGCTTGTAAGTCATGCAAAAACAAATAATAATCAAATTGAGAAAAGTTTCTGTACGTTTTATATAATACATTAAGTTTGTAGTATTTTGTGATTAAATAAATTACATGTTTTCCAGTTTTCAAATTAATACCTACATATTTATTATGTATGCATGTATAATAGGTAGTATGTTTTGTAAGCTATGTGCATGCAGAATATTCTGTTACTCATGAAATAGTCTTGTCAAATACCATTCGGCCATCTAATTTTTCCTGTGAAAAATTAGATGCCCTTGTGATATTACGTACGAATATCTCTAATTCTCAATTCTTACCTCACGAGACGTAGAAATTCGTCAACTTCATTTGATTAATTTTATTTGATCAAAAAATTATTAACATCAAGATAAATGGCCGGCGACACTCGGCTGGCCCCATCAAAATCATTTATACAAAAAACTTGTTTTAAGTAAAATTCATGTAGATATAGATAAAAAGTATAGAAGCAATATTTTGTAAATATCCTATTTTTTTATTTCATTAAACATGGCGTCTGAACCCAGTAATTAATATCTTATCTAGGTAACGTGGTAGCACAAGGAGCCTATGTGCAGCGGATCTCTGAACCGCACTTCGGACAAATTCCAGAATTCCAGATAGGTAACGTGGTTTAAGACGCCATGTTTCATCAAAAATAGCCTATTGTAGTTTCCATTGTACCTATACAATACGAGAAAGGGTTGGGTTTAGTCAATCTTCTATATTTTTGTCTCAAATACATATGTATTAGGAAGAAGTCTGGTATTTTTCATTGAAACCTATACCCGTTTACATTAACTTTTTAAAGAATTAATTGAAATATGCTTAATACAATACCACAAACGGTTGGGTCCAGTGAATCTTCTATGTTTTTGTCTCAAATACATATGTATTAGGAATAACTCTGGTATTCTTCAATAAAATCTATACCCGTTTCCATTAACTTTCTAAAGAATTGATTGGAATTTACTTATAAAGTCATGTTTGGTCTGGCGGTTGTTTTAAGATTAATTTTACTAGTCAGTACACCACTAATAGGGCATTTGAGAAACCTGGCACTTCAAAGTCAAATTCAGCTGATTTTAGTTGT
Organism: Tetropium fuscum; assembly: GCA_964058915.1. Lineage (NCBI taxonomy): Eukaryota > Metazoa > Arthropoda > Insecta > Coleoptera > Cerambycidae > Tetropium > Tetropium fuscum. The sequence continues at coordinate 809,371 of CAXKVY010000211.1, read as the reverse complement.
TGTAGGACAATATTTTAAGCACGTTATTCTATACGCCCTAAAACAGAGATAAAAATTTATCTAAACTAGGGTCCGCAACTTCTTAGTTTTTCAGATTCAAGGTTCGTCTGAAAAGAAATTACGAAGAAATAAGAAATTAGAAGAAATTAATTAGAACGGCTAGTTATTCCAGAACGTATACGAATTTTTCCTAACTCTGTATAAGTACCTAAGAATTTTGCTTTCATTTTAGTGAACGTTAACATTTTGTACCTACTTGTTTCTAAGGACTTACACAGCTATTAGATAATGTATGTATGTACACTGCTGGCCAATAGGTTGGAATAATTCAAATTTTTAGGGTAAGTTTCGATACATATATCTTCTGAACGATATGGAATATCAAAATACGGATTTCAGGACGTTTTTGGAAATTTCATCGACAAAAACTGGTCTGAATATCAATTTTCCATTATGCTCAAAAAAGGAATATACGGGGGTGTAAACTAAACCCCTAAAAATATCAAAATTTCATTCTTACCGAGAATTTAGGAAAACCAAAATCGAGTTAAATTTTTTATACCGGGGTAATCTATGGACCAATTCGAAAAAACAAATTTGGCCGATTTTTGATATCTCGCTTATTTTTGAATATACGGCGTTTTTATTGAAATTAGGACAATTTTTTGGAAATGTATCTCTTACTTTTTAAAAACAAAGTAAGTAATGGATTTTTTTCTTATTTTCAAGTAAGCTTACATGCCTCTAGCTGCCTCAGTAGCTAGAATTGACATTTCTTATACAGGGTGCCTGCGAAAACATTTAATAAGCATGTGTCACGAAAAATCTGTATATTTAAATAAACTGTGTGCAGAACCTTGTATGATTAAAATGAACGATAATTTTAAAATTTTAAAACTGTGAAGGGAAACCTTAGAAAAATATCTCGAAACGGTTTTTTATTTTTCTTGATCGGATGAGTATTATCATAATCACCAGCTAATCGTTACTACCGCAAGTTTTTTAAATGTTTTATATAGGGATTTACCGTGTAATTACAACGAAACTGTAAATTATGATAATACTCATCCGATCAAGAAAAATAAAAAACCGTTTCGAGATATTTTTCTAAGGTTTCCCTTCACAGTTTTAAAATTTTAAAATTATCGTTCATTTTAATCATACAGGGTTCTGCACACAGTTTATTTAAATATACAGATTTTTCGTGACACATGCTTATTAAATGTTTTCGCAGGCACCCTGTATAAGAAATGTCAATTCTAGCTACTGAGGCAGCTAGAGGCATGTAAGCTTACTTGAAAATAAGAAAAAAATCCATTACTTACTTTGTTTTTAAAAAGTAAGAGATACATTTCCAAAAAATTGTCCTAATTTCAATAAAAACGCCGTATATTCAAAAATAAGCGAGATATCAAAAATCGGCCAAATTTGTTTTTTCGAATTGGTCCATAGATTACCCCGGTATAAAAAATTTAACTCGATTTTGGTTTTCCTAAATTCTCGGTAAGAATGAAATTTTGATTTTTTTAGGGGTTTAGTTTACACCCCCGTATATTCCTTTTTTGAGCATAATGGAAAATTGATATTCAGACCAGTTTTTGTCGATGAAATTTCCAAAAACGTCCTGAAATCCGTATTTTGATATTCCATATCGTTCAGAAGATATATGTATCGAAACTTACCCTAAAAATTTGAATTATTCCAACCTATTGGCCAGCAGTGTATATATATTTGAACAGCAAAATATATTTTTATACTTTAATATATATATGTTGGATTTCATTTTTTTAAAACACTCCATGCATGCCTTAACCTTTTACTTATATTTCCCAGAAAATTTAAACACGTTATTATTTAATGTATTCCACATGAAATGTCAAGATGCGAAATAGTTTTTAATACCTTTATAACTTGGTAGGTATATTTTTCTCGATCTTTTTATAGAAAAGTAAATAGATAAAAAAATTATTATCATATTTAAACCAATAGCCATAGCATATATAAACCAAATATACCCTAAATAAAACGTAAATCACGAAGTGGTGTTAGGAAACATTTATGTGATTAGGTTAAATACATCAAACGTTTTATTCACGTATTTCTATATTTAGCACAAATTATCGATATATTTGAATCAAACCGTCAAATATTTAAATGAATTATGCCACAAAAATATTAGAAATATTCAAGTTATTTACTGAAACATTTTTATGGTTGGTTTGACAATGTGCGGTGGTTGCCTGAAATATCTTTTTATTTAGCAGAAGACATCACAAGTTTCAGTTGTTGCTACAGACACTAGAGTGAAGCTTATAAATAATTGAGATAATTATTTTTGTATTTTCTAATTATTATTTTGTGTAGTTGACTCAATTCTGTAAATGATTGGCTTATATCAAACATATATTTACTTGGTTCATATATATTTATATTTAATACAATCATTTCTTTTTTGTGTGTACTATTTTATACCCTTTATTTTTTTCACATTGAAACTCAATATATCAATAATTTCATCAGGGCGCAATGGTTCATTTGCGACGCCAAATTTCCTTTTTTGCGGAACTTTTCAAACCGTGTCTATCTAATGATTCCTGCATTTCTGATCGACAATATATATAACATCGCCTAAAACACAAAACTAGGGAAGTAATATTATAAGTTGTGTAGTCTATAATTTTCGTTAATATTCCCGCTTTGTTAGTTGTACAATTAATTAGTATTGAAAATACTTTGCTTTAAGTCTTTAATAAAACGTTCGTGACATGCGACACGTTATTTATCAACGCAATGTCGGCAATATTGCGTTATTTCTGTGTGCAATTACGCCCCCTATTCCGCTCGTACTAGAGCAGCAGCAAAATAAGGTATCATTTCATTTGTCACAACAGAAGCACCGAATTTTCTTATAATGTAAATAATCGCGTACTCCTCAACGAGAAAGTGGTCAAGTGCGTGACAAACAGCCATTGTCCACAACAGCCGAATATTCCTTTTTGCGGGCTTAAGGATTCGCTCCCCTCGCACTCGATGATGATGTCCTTGGTTATTTGCGGCCGGATGAAGCAGTGCCTTCAAATATGTAGTTAAGCCTCACGCTCTCCCCCAACCCATCTAGATCAGATGTCAAGAGCTATAAAGCCCTTTATGTATTGTATTGTGGTTGTTCTTTTACAACGGAAAAGCTACTCCCTACGCATGTCATTTTTAAATTTAGGTAATTACTCTTGACGAGACGGCACTTTTTGCATTTGATGGCCTGGCACGTTTTTTTTGTCTTTTTTAAGTGACTATTATTTAAATTCATAATTATTTTGCAATTTGCTTGTAAAAGCGTCGTTAAAAAGTTGGTAAATTGTGTGTGGCGGCGAGGGTTGGCTTAATGAAACCATATCGGGCTTGAAATTATAAGCGGACCTTTGTTACGAGGCCCATCCGTTTTCAATTACCAAAGCCCAGTTTATTTTATAGCAATATCTATTCTATACGGAACACAACAATTAGTTTGTGATTTTCTTCTCTTCAGGTGTCCGCGAGGTATGGATTCCCTACATTCATTATTTTTCAAACCAAAAATATTCTGAAAAAATCCTCACGTCTAGACTTCTCATTATACATCTGACAATTTATATACTTTTATTCACGACCGTTTAATAATAACTGAATATTATCTTTCCTTGACTGAACATATGATCCACGATTATACTGGATGTCCCGTTTTTTAACGCTCACCTTTGGGATCTCTGAAAGGGGTCATGTCAAGATATATTTGGTCCCTTTTGAAATATCACGAAAAAACTGAAAAATGCCAAATTCAAAAATTTGAAATCACTTCTTAATTTGAAAATTGATACCTTGACATACGGTCTTTGATGGACTGACTTTTCAGATATGATAATGATAGTTGACTTTTTTTCTTAGACAGTATCATTTATCCAAAAAAACCCAACAAAAATTATATCTATGAAGATATGACATTTGCCGAGATGCTTCCAAAGAATTTCGATGGTATCTAATGTACATTTCGTACATAAATCGTTATACAGGATTGGTGATATGTATGGGAACGGTCGAATAAAGTCTGACTAAAGCCAAGTAAGATAATGATGGGTCCCCTCCACATGTTGGCTATGTGTTACGGACATATCTAGATATCTCGATATCTCTATATTCCACGGTTACTCTTGAAATATCGTGTCAAAGAAAGCCTGCTGGTAATTCAAGAGCCCAAGAAGTGACGTGAGGTTTATTCTCTTCTCAGACAGAAGTTGTACAAACGAAATCTCCTCCAAAGAAAGTCACACAAACGAAATCTGCTCCAAACAAAAGCGTACAAGCAAAATCTGCTCCAAAAAAATGGTCGCTTATGGTTGAGTCTTCTGTTGAGCTTCTTGTTTCATATGTAAAACAGAGAGGCAAACTGATATGAGGTTGTACTCGATATGTAACGGATATGTTCATGAAGAAAGTGCCGGCCTAACTAAGACTGACAGAGAAATCTTCATTTATCCTGATTTCCAGGCATAATGTTTTTTTTTGAGAATGTTTCTTTTTATTTCGTTTTTTTTATATAAATCTATATATACCTATATATCTCTGTACTATATGAATTTTGTTTGAAATTAAGAGAAGAATTCATATATTAAATAATATACGAGGTGCTCCATTAAAGAAACAGCAACTTACACGACTGTTACGTCACGACTTTTTGACTGATCCTGTATACTTAACTTTTTTTACTTGAAATGATTTTTTTCAAACCCTAAAACTCTTATATGTTATGGTTTTTCGAAGCTATCTTGCTTCATGATATAATCATACACAAGGTGTCCCATTAAGGTCGACGAGGTACTGTATTAGGTAAAGCATAGGCCCTAGAGGTAAGGGAAATTTTCTATGGATGAATTGACTCAGAGAAATCACTGGAAATAATTTTCAGGTTCATATCTCGGCCTCTAGGGGGACAAATGCATTCAGTTCCAGCACCCAGAAGAAATAGGTATGTTAGAAATAAGACAATGTTATTAACGTTCCTGCATTTTCGTAAGTTCGTGATTTTTTTGCATGGAAGCATTTCCAACGCTTAGGTCGAAGTCTTTTTCCATGTCCGCGTAGACCCTCGGATCTTACCGTTATTGATTTCTATTTGCTTATTGATTTCTTATACGACAAAGAATACAAGATGCCATTGCCGGAATTTCAAAACCAGAAATCGAATCTGCAGTGCACTTCAGATTTGATTTCGCAGCGAAGGTTGAATTCCTGCATTGAATATCATCAAGTTGTCGATTTTTGGCCATTTTCGGACTTTAAATCGCCTATAACTCAAAAACTGTGCATTTTTCGAAAATATTAAAAGATACGAAGTGTTTATTTTTGCACAGTTAACTTAGCAAATGTATTTTTGAATAGATTTTTTTGTTTATTTACTTTGCAATTTCATTGTTAATAACAAATTTCCTGCCGCTCGGACAAAAAATATTTAGGCTTTTTGTGCTCTAAAACGTAACTAATCGAATTCATCATTTTTTTGTGCTGAATTAATTTGTGCTGAATCTTTTTTGTGCTGAATGCAAAGAAAACTATAGCATTATATTAAAATTTTTTGAGAAAAATCCATAAAATAACATTGTTTTCAAATATAGCCAGCTACCGTTTTTTATATTGAGGTACATTGCATTACGCACTCACCTATGGAGTTTTGAGGCTAATCCTAAAAAAAAATTCACAGATCTTGCATCTTACGCAAGTATCGCAGGCGTATTGAAAATACCAGACACAACTGGTAAAAAATTTTCAAGTGAATTGAATAAAAATAAAACGCAGTTGTGTTACGATTTTTTGTTCGTTTGACCTTGAAGGTCTTGTTGTTTTAAACGGGTTATCTTGCATGTGATATTCAGTCAGGTTTGCGATTCCTTAGCTGTGCATATAACAAAATACGTTTTCGATTAGTAAGTTAGCCGTTGTGATGAATATGGGAATGGAAAACATTTCTGAGAAAAATGCGTCTCTATGTCCATCGAATGCGCCCCCTAGCGGCTGATATAAGAACTTTAAAACTATTTCCAGTGATTTTTCTTGGTTGCCTTATTCATAAAAAAATTTCCAAAGCTCTAGGGCCTATACTTTGCCTAATACCGTACCTCGCCGACCTTAGTGGGACACCCTGCTTATAATTTAAACAGGTTCAGTTTTAATTAAAAAAAATGTAGTGAAAAAACGTTTTTTTTATTGACTGGCACCAGTTCGTATCTGGTTCATTTCCTTTATCTTGTATAATAACGCCACAGTTGTTTCGCTAAGATATACATATTGTTCATGACCGCAGATGGATCTCTGAAGGTTATAAATGTTTAGATATTAAATAATTTACAATTTATTATGTTATGTAGCTCTATAATAATAAATAGATTAATGCAATAGTGATATGCGGTTTATATGCTTATATTTATCGACACTTAAAGACCCGTTCTAAATATATAGTAAATAATACGGAGCAGCGGCTGTAAATCTGAGACCCCGCAAGGTCGGATAACAATGTGCCATTGTAAGTTCGAGAAGTATTGCGCGATAACCGCGAGGTGTATTAATTGAGCGACGCTTAATGGAGACTAATGAGATCCGACTGGTTCTTGTTCTGTAGAAACCGAACGTGAACATTTAATGAAGCTAGGTTATGAAACCCACCGCCAACTTTCCTCCGAGATGCACTTGAATTACACCTCTAAACGGAACGGATTTTAACGAAGTCGAGATAGAATGGGTGCCGCTTCAATTTCCTGAGCCATTATTCTGGTTAACCCCCCGAGCTTAGGAAATTCTTTCAAATCTATTGAAATTCGGTCGACCCGAAACGTTTATTCTGCAAAAGTTAATTTCTTCAGATGTTTAAAGTGCAACATTTCATTGGGACACTAACAATAACTGTAAAACTTTAGATAAGTTCGTGGAATTGGAACTACGAATGAAAACATTAAAACTGTAATGGCCGTATTAAATTTTACACATACTGCCCTGCTTTGGAGATATACGGCTGATCGTGACAATTGATTGCAGCTTCGCTATATAAACTCCTTTTTTTTCATGACAATTCAAGCTGATAACGTAAGGATAAAGAAACCTTGTTTCCCAGTTTTCCCGCGGAATACATATTGCCTCTTTGATAAAGTTATATTTTTTGGTATATGCCTATATTATACCTATAAGTTAACAACCATATCGCGACCTCTAACGGCGAATTTGTGAACCACGACAACCTCAATTCCTTATGAATAGGAGCAAGCAAAACGTTTTATAGTGCATTCAAAAATTAGCTATTCAAAAGTATCTACGTATGAAAACATAATTAAAGAAATTTCCTTCTAAAGAACACTTCACTATCCTGCGAACAAAAATTCGTCTACTGCGTAGTCTCACATCAGACTCACATGTAGGAAAACATTAGCATAATTTAAACAAGTGTTCCTATACGGACTATTCGGGATGCATATTCAGCGTAATATAATAAAGCTAACCACTTCAAAGCGACCAGTCAGCGCTCACACACAACCGAAATTCATAGAACTACGTATTACCTTTTCTATAACAGAGGCAACCATTTAAAAACTACAGCTTTACGTTTCCGCTAACGTACCGCATCGCTTTGAGGATTCGCTTACAGACGAAACAAGAGTCGTTCTACTTGAATATGAATACTTGGCTCGTAAATTTTACGTCTGTACCAAACGAGAAGCTCAAAAGATAGGAAGTTATACGAGGCTGTATTTTATTTTGTCGATTTACGTCTGCATCTTAAAATTATCCTTTGTATAGATCTACAAGGAAATATGTTTATTAGTATCCGCGTTTGTTTTAGCAGCCCATTTGCTACTTTACGTACTCTGCAGATATAATGAAACGCCTCGAACAAAGATCGAAAATCAAAAGGAATCAATCGGCAAATAGCATATGCCCCGGGAGAGAAATTGTACTTTTAATTTTAATATAAGTAAATACATTTAAAAACACATCTTTGTTTTAATTCAATTAATATATTGTATGTGTGAGCCGGGCTTTATGTCCTTGATGTAAGTATGTGGAAATAAGTTGTATTTCAGCTGTCAATATAGAAGTATTAAAATAGGGGATAATTATTTTATTAAAAGCGTAAATGTGTCCATTGAATCATGAGTCCAATGAATCATAAGTCCAATGTATCAACATATGGACCAGGGCTTGAAGACTTTGAAAATGGTAGAAAGTGAAAAACATAATAGTAGTATGAAACCCATTGGAAAAGGAAGAGAAATAACATAAATGAAACGAAAAATAATTTACGGGCGATCTGAGGTCAGGAAGTGGAAGGGGGTGAGCTCGATTTCCGGCAAAACTAGAAGTCCCATTGAAAAAAGTTAAATGGCAAAGTTCTAGGTAATAAAAAGATTTACAACATTTGTTGTAAATCTTTTTATTACCTAGTTTTACTACCTAGTAAACTTTTTTCACATAACCTCAAAATTTATGTGGAAAATTCAAATAAGTTTTTGGTGTTTTATTTTTATTTACAAAAAAAATTTTTTAAAGAAATATGGTGAAAACACCTTTTTATGTCCCAATGTTTGTAATTGTAATACACACTGTAATTTGTTTGAGATAAAATATTTATTTTTTCACCTTAGGTATTTTGACTTAATATCGAAAAAGCATCCTAATTTTCAATCGAAAATTCCGTGTCAAAATATCTGCTTTTTTGAAAAAGTCGGTGGGTTTTTGTTCGTTGAAATCTCTACTGTCTGATGGTGTAAAAAAATATACATTACTATGATAAATGGTCTCAGAAAATGCAATTACTCGAAAAACGTAAGATTCCATGTCACATTTATAAACAAAAAAATTGCAAATCGAAATATGCTACTATAAATAACAACCAAATAAGTTAATAAAGCTGCCAGAGATACTAATAAAACTGTCATTGTTGTGGGTCAAGACATTGATCTTTTGGTCTTTTCGAGTCGATTAAATTCAAATAATCATGAAATTCATCTTCTCAAGCCAGGTTCTGGAAATGAAAAAGATTTATTTTTCACGTCTAATAGTTTCAAATATGAATCCTTCAAAAATATTGATGCATTTCTGCATTGTTTTTCTGGTTGCGATACAACATCTGGATTTGCTAGAAAAGGAAAGAAAAGTATATTAAATTCATTATTAGACGATAAAAATGGATTACAATTAATCAAATCTATTTATAAATGTATAAATGATAATATAACACTGAATCAATTGAGATTTCGAAAATATCAATTACCAAAAATTAAATCATCTTTCATATTGGCAAATCTCCCACCCACAGAAGGCGCAGCAGAACAACATTGTTACAGGGATATATATTATCAGCTTCAAACTTGGCTGGGTAAGGAACTGACAGCAACAGATCGGGGCTGGAAGCAACATCAACGTGGCATTATGCCCAAATTTACAGAAAGGGAATTAATTCCGGAAATATTGCTCAAAACTATTTGCTGCAGCTATGAAACTGAATGTAATAGTTTTAAATGTGGCTGCCGAAAACATGGTTTAAAATGCACAAATTTATGCTCAAATTGTCATGGTTCTGAAAAATGCTCCAATGTGGAAGAAAAAACCTACGAGGAAGTTAATGATTCAGATGAAATTGTGGATGAAGAACCGATGAAGACTGGAAATAATATGGGAGGCGAAGGCGGTGATGGTCTTGAAGATTTCGAAGATCTACTAGAATCGGGAAGGTTTGTCGAATCTAACGATGAAGAAATGCCATCAAAGAGAAAAAAACTAATGGAGAAGTGATTAGAATTCAAGATAAGGTAATTATAAATAACAAGATTAATGTATTTAAAAATATTATAATGAATAACTTAATCAGTATAAAGTATGTAAATTTAATAGTAATGGAAATCGTACTATTAAATTATATTTACTATTACTACTATTATTACTATTATATATTACTATATGTACTATTAAAGTATATTTATATATTATGAGATTTTCTATGACATAAATGTAATTAGAATTTAATAAATCAACTTTTTTACTGAAAAAAATTGCAGCAGTCACATTTTTTAGATGAAATCCGCTTTAAATTATATCTTTAATATTTAGAACAACTATTTTCATGTGCGTGAACTTAGCGAAACACTTTTAAATAATCGAATGTTGAACCAGCTCATAATTTGTTGCTAAATAGTTGCTAATTAGTTGTAATAATTATGAATTTGTTGCTCTTCATTTAAAAAAAAACAGCATGTTTCGCTAAGTTCACATGAAGTTAGCAAAACACAATCATGAAAAATGAATTTAAAAAATCGGAAGTAGGCTTAACTTATTCCTTTCATTTGTTGCTAAATATTTTTTTTTAAATAAGCGATGTTTCGCTAAGTTCACATGAAGATAGCAAAACACTAATATGAAAAATTAATTTAAATAATCGGGAGTAAGCCTAACTTATTCATTTTATTTGTTGCTAATTAGTTGTTATTGCAACATTGAAATTATTTATTTTTTTAAGTTCATATGAACTTAGCAAAACTGCAACCTTCCAAAAAATCGGGAGACAACTCAACGTACTTAATTTTTTTTGTTGCTAATTAGTTAGTTTTGACAATATCGTTACTTTCTTAGTTCTTGTTAAGAAATGAGTAGCGGTAGGATAACCAGGGAATGTTACGCGTTGCGTCAGCACTGGTAATGACGCGGTCAAGTTATTTCGACGTACACGTTACTACGGTTTCATAAACACACGGCGATTGCAACGCAGACAGTAGTCGATTACACTGTCTGTGATTAATTTAGTTATTGATCACGCAACGCCTAATATTCGTTAGTTACCCTATATAAAAGATTATACAAGAATAAGAGTTAAAAGATGACAATTTCCCGAAAAATTGGCATATTTTTCTCTCAACCAAAGCTGTAAAACAACAACTAATTCTTACGAACCGCACACAAAATTCCCATGACGATTTCGAGTCAGAAAAAAACAAACTAACTCCTGTATGGGGTGTGTTTTTTTGAAAATATAGAAGAAAAATATACTTTTCGGGTATCTGTCATATTTTAGCAGCAACAAAATCTGCCATGTCGCAACTAATTCGTACGAACCTAACAACAAATTCGCACGGCAATTTCCAGCCCGAAAAACATGAACTAACCCTTGTATATTATACTTGTTGATAAAAAATTATACTTATTGCGATTTTTCGCATATTTCAGCAGCAACAAATTCTGCAATGCTACAACTAATTCGTACGAACCTAACAACAAATTAGCATGACGATTTAGAGTCCAAAGAATAAACCCTTTTATAGGGAGTGTTTCGCTGGATATAATTTAACAGATATTTATTGCGATTTTTTTTTGCAATCTTTATGTTTTATGGATTTGTAATTTTTTTGTTTATCAATGTAACATGGAATCTTAAGTTTTTCCAGTAATTAAAATGTAAATTTTAATAAACAGCTCAAAATTGTACATAATGATTTAAAAAAAAATTCGGATTCGAGTTTTTTTCGTTTCTTTGCATTTTGTGAGAACATTTATCATAGTAATGTATACTTTTATATCATCAGAACGTAGAGATTTCAACGAACAAAAAGTCCACCGACTTGTTTTAAAAAGCAGATATTTTGACGCTAGAATTTTCGATTGAAAATTAAGGTGCTTTTTCGATATTAAGTCAAAATAAGTTGAAAAAATAATTAATTTAAATAAAAAAAAATACAGTATGTTTGGGACATGAAAAGGTAAGTTTTCACCAAATTTCTTAAAGAAAATATTTTTTTTGTAAAAGATAAAAATAAGAAAACAAAAACTTGGTTATTTGAATTTTTCACATAAATTTTGAGGTTATGTGAAAAAAGTGTAAATGGCAAAAGTTGTAGGTAATAAAAAGATCTACAAGTTGCCATTTAACTTTTTTCCATAGGACTTGTAGTTTGCCAGAAATCGAGATAAACCGTTTTTACCCTTAAAAACTCACCCCCTGCAGTTCCCGACCTCAGATCAGCCGTAAATTACTTTTCCTTTAATTTTTGTTATATTCTCTTCCTTCTCCAATATAAAAATTAATAATTAAACATAATGCTAGAAAATCCATTCTAAATCAGTGCGATGTTAAAAATGTCAATTTTGCCAATTGTTTACTTACCGTTCTAGAACGGTAAGTGTTACTTGCCGTTCCGGAAACAACTTGATGGATCTTGAAACACTTGATGGATCGAAAGAACTGTAACTCAATAAAAGAAGCTTAATTTTGCGTAATTAACTTTAACAATGTAGCAGTTATATGTATCCTTAGTGACAGAGATGAGACTCTCTGTTGTAAAGACTAGTAAACCCAGCAACCTTGCCGGAGAACAACAGATGTATCCTGCATGATTTATAGCTATCATGGGAATTGTACTAATTTAGTTAATATGATTTCTGCGAGGCAGCGTTAGCACATTGTGCCATTGTGCGGTTGCAACAATCAAAATGGATAACAAAAATAAATTATTTCGTGCGGAGCATTCATTAATTTTGCAGTAAAATTAAACGTTACCAGAGCATCCATTATTCTCATTGTCTCTAGCAATTCACGCAAAACAGTGCATGTTGTATTTAGATACAAATTGCGCTAATTTGTCAGCTAGACTAGACTATACTAGAGTATTGAGCCTCGCAAAATCTGTATATAAACGCATTTAAATTAAACGTAAACTGAAGCCGAGATCTAAGTCTACCAGATGACACAGTATGTTTATTTAATTTTTATAGGTCCCGCTGTTATTCGTATTTTACTGCCGAAAGAGGTTTCGTTTGAACAGGATATCGCATTACCGTCAGGAAATTTAGATAATGAGCTTTTATCTCATTTACATTGTAAGCGCTCCTATATCAATTTATATTCCAAATATCTGGCTGTATCAAACTCCATTCTTATGTTAAGAGCCAGCTCGAAAGCTCATATATAAATTAGTTTATACGTTTATATATTTATAAGTTATTTGTTCAGTCAAGACTTTGGGTCGTTGTATGCAGCTCATGGGATTCGAGAATTTACACTACTCAACAGAAGTCTATGAAAATTGCATTCGATGCATCTATATTATATGGATCTATATATGTATATAGATTATCCATAGTTATATGGTTATCAAGAAAGTATTATTTAAAATGGCGGAGCCATCTAAAGGTAGGGACAAAAATGATGCTTTATGTCAAACAATAGTATCTATTATAACACTCGGAGTAGTTTCCACAAACACCAAAACACTTTCACTTCGCTCGACGCGCGTTTCGCCAACCAAGTTGGCATCATCCGGAGACGATTAAAACTAATCTTAAACTACAAAATCTACCATATTTATACTATTTTTCCGGTGACGTCACTAATGATATCACCGTGAAATTTACGCGTGACTAATCACGCTTCAATGATCGGTTGCTAAGCAACGCGTAAAGCGGGCTACGGTATGATATCACCGTGAAATTTACTCGTGACTAATCACGCTTCAATCATCGGTTGCCAAGCAACGCGTAAAGCGGGCTATACGGGATAGGTCCCTTGTCGCTATTCATACTCCTATTACATTTTACAATTTCTATGCTCTCAAATGCATCCAACTGTCTATTATTGGTCACATTTCTAACTAATCTTAAATTACTAATATCTATTCTATGATTGTTGTCAAAAGCATGTTGTGCAACACTAGACTTATCTGTTCTTCCATATTTTAGATGAGCCATATGTTCTTTAAATCTGGTGTTAATTGATCGTCTCGTTTGTCCAATATCTTTTCGATCACAATCATTACAACTAATTTCGTAAATCCCGGACCTTTCATTTGGAACAATTTTATCCTTTGGATTGTCTAAAAGTTGTTGTAATTTGTTGCTCGACGAATGAATCGCTGTTATACCCACGTTTTTGAAAACCTTACTCAAACCACGAGTAAACCGGGGTTCGTACGGGATGGATACATATTTTGGAGCCTCTATATCCTTTTGAAAGGTCGTAGAATTACGAAGTGTGTCTTTAAATTTACGCTTCCTAATTAGTTTTTCAACTATATCTCTAGGATAACCATTACTCACAGCTATATCTTTAATTAATACTTTTTCTTTTTCAAATCTCTCATTACTGAGAGGGAAACTTAGTAAACGATGGACAAGAAAATTGAAACTTGCCATTTTATGTTGATAGCAGTGGTGAGAGTCATTAGGGATATATCTGATCGTACTGGTATCTTTTCTATATATATCAAATTCTAACCTATTATCACTATTTTTAATTACTAATACATCTAAAAATGAAAGTTTTCCATTATTTCCTAGTTCATATGTAAACTTTACAGAAGTGAAACGACTATTTAATTTGGAAATGAAGTTTTCTACATCCGCAATCTTAGTGTCAAACACGGCAAAAATGTCATCCACATACCTAAGCCAAATCCTAGGAAAATACTCGAATTCTTCTTTTGCTTCAGTTTCAAAACGACTCATGAAGACATTAGCAATGAAAGGCGATAAACAGTTACCCATTGCGGTTCCTTCATGTTGTTCATAAAACTTGTCATTGAAACGGAAGCAATTTTGTTTCATACAAAGTTTTGTAAGGTTTATATATTCTTCTATTACTTCTCTTCTATAGTTGTTTAATTCGAGTAAATCCTCAAGATAGTCCAAGGTCTGTGAAATTGGTACACTAGGAAATAATGAACAAACATCAAAGGAAATCACAATTTCACCCTCTTGCAATTGAATATTCTTGACCTTATCAATGAAATCATTCGAATTTTTAACTGAAAAACTAGGCTGTGCAATGGGCAAACTCTCAAATTCCTTAGTCAACCATTTTGATAAGTGGTAAGTCGGAGATCCAATAGACGATACTATTGGACGCACCGACTTCCCTGGCTTATGAATTTTTGGTAGACAATACAATCTAGGTACAGTAGGGTTAGACACACGTAACCCATTCTTAACAGGTGGAGTAATAAGGTTGTTACATGATTTGAGGACATTTTTTATTTCAGTGGTCATTCTTGGTAAAGGGTTTCTAGTAAGTTCTTTATAAGGACCATTACTAATTAGGTTGTTTACCCGTTCATAATAGTCCTCTTTATCTATAACATAACAACCTTATTACCTTTATCTGCTTTTAAATAAAAACAGTCTTTTTTTTTCTATTAGTATCTATTATGTAAATAAATGTTTTTATTGGGGGAAAGTGGAGCATGCCAAAACATTTTATTAATATATAATATGTATTTTTATTCTATTAATTATGTATAAAATATAGAAAATAAGAATAAGGAAAACAGAAAATAAAGAGCCAAATAGAAGAATATACACAGTACACTATTATAAAAAATAATCAGTTTAGATAACGGGAAGATCTTCCCAAAACTTCTTACGGTTTTTAAGAATTAATGGCACACCGTTTCTTAATAAGTCAGACTAAACAATTTTTTCAATTTCAATTGGTTTCTGTAATTCGTCTGGAATATGGTAAATGCTCTTTACTGCTGTTTAAAAATCTGGTTCACACATTAAATTTATCCCTCAAATGAGGTTTTATATTTGGCTGTGTAGGAACATATTTTATTTATTTATTTATTTATTTGTTTGTTTGTTTGCTTGTTTGTTTATTTATTTATTTATTGATGTAACACAGGACAAATTGCCTAAATTTACAGCTACATCACTTAATTTAGTTATTTATTTTTATTTATTTATTTATTTATTTATATAACCCCATGACTGTAACTAAATTTACAGTTACATCACTTTATTTAAACATAACATTCAGTATAGTCTTAATGAGGTTTTATATTTGGCTGTGTAGGAACATATTTTATTTAATTATTTATTTATTTGTTTGTTTGCTTGTTTATTTATTTATTTATTGATGTAACACAGGACAAATTGCCTAAATTTACAGTTACATCACTTAATTTAGTTATTTATTTTTATTTATTTATTTATTTATTTATTTATATAACCCCAGGACTGTAACTAAATTTACAGTTACATCACTTAATTTAAACATAACATTCAGTATAGTCTTAAATATAAATAAGTGTATAATATAGTCAATAAGTGCATAGTTCGTAGAAAAAAAAAGAAAAGTGAAAACATAGTGGGGATATAAAATCAAATGAAACGTAAAGAAATCATAAACAAAAACAAATACAACAGGAATGGGAAAAAATAAAATTGACGGAAAACTATATAAAATGTGGACATTTTATTAGTTGTATAAAAAGTTATTATCTGCATTTATTAACTGTATTAACTTATTTTTATTTTTCCCGCAATTCTTTAAATTTACTTATGTGATAATCAGAATGATTTTTGTATCTATGATGTATTTTTTCCGTTTTATACAATTTATAATTTCCAATGTAAACCAGGGTGGATAACGTTCCATTTTGTAATATTTATATTTAGGTATACATTGATCTAAAATATCATAGAATATATAACAGAAGTAATCAAGACACTGGTCAACATCTGCAATTTGTTCTAGATCTCTTATTATATTTAAGTCATATGTTATTAATAGAGCAGGATGGATCTAGTGAAACTAAAAATGTAATTTCTTTGTAATTTCTAAAAATGTCTGACTATGAATATTAGCTTCAATAACAACAGATTCTGTTTTTGGGAGAGAGGACATGTTTAGTAATTTAGAGTTAAATTTACTCTTAATAGCTATTAGAACGCCTCCCCCATAATTTTCATCAACAGATGAAAACCTCTGTCACACCTGTATACTACA
Organism: Tetropium fuscum; assembly: GCA_964058915.1. NCBI lineage: Eukaryota > Metazoa > Arthropoda > Insecta > Coleoptera > Cerambycidae > Tetropium > Tetropium fuscum. The sequence continues at coordinate 792,585 of CAXKVY010000211.1, read as the reverse complement.
TACCTATCATCCTGAATTTCTCTACTACGTACATCATTACTAAGCAATGTTTCAGTGAGTAGTAAAATATCATAACTCTCAGAAAGTGCACCTTCGTAAATAATATCTCCTTCTGTTCTTAAGCCCCTTACATTGTGATAATAAATTCTCAAACTTTTTTCCCATTTTCCTACAATTAAAAAAAATGTAATAATTAAATATTAATTTTTATTACTTATGCTAATTACAAATCAACAAGATTATACTGTATTACTGTATGTTTTAATTTGACGTAATAGATCAAATTCCGGAACCATCTATTTACTTAGGCCAGATTTTCTATTAATAATCTTTCTACATGTTATGTTCATGAGATAATAATAAAACATTATATATATGCGGCGACATATATTACAATATATGACCGGCGAATCCGCCATTTGTTAGGCGGCATAGCGATGGATGGGTTCTCCTATATATGTACTTGTTCAAGTCAAAGCGCGAAAATAATTTTACAGAAGGTCTAAACAAGGTAAAATTATCATTTGCAATACCATTATAATTTTAATTAAACACATATAAAAATATATATTATTAAAATTCTTCGGTTGTTAATTACAATGATTATTAAATTCGCAAAACTAATATAGTGTGACTAAATGTAAATACGAATACTCATACAGGTTACATAATGAATTTATTTGCTCTCATCATATTTTTCTGCGCCATTTATTCCGCTAAAATTAATACCTAAATGGAGATTGATTATAATTAAATAAATTGACACTACTAATCGCTCAAAATTATAATAAATAAACATTTGCAGTTAATATGTTTCAATATTTTATAATTTTACACATATAATTTTCTATATTTTATACATAATTAATAGAACCAAAAATACATATTATATATTAATAATTATTTGTCATTCACCATTTCCCCCCCAAGGAAAAAAAATTGCATTATAGATACCATTGTTTGACTATAAGTATCCTTTTTGTATGGCAAGTTGTTACATGCTGCATTTTAATTTATGGCAATATATTCTGTTTGACGATATAAAGCAGGTAAATAGAAAAATTAAATAATGGAAATTATAACTTAAATTAGTGCAAACAAAAATGAAAACAACGCGTTTCATGTTGCCTGTCTCACTGATTAAAGCTCGTCACGCCCGTCTAATCATTAAAAAAAAACGCGGCATTGTTATGATTTTTAATCAAAACTGCGACAACACGTTGCTCGCACACAGGCTGAAACTCGATATAACACGATGCCTGGTGCTGTAAAAACCTTTAAATAGTCGATGTGGCAAAAAGTTCTTCTCTAATCGAAACGATATTAGTTTCCCAGACTTTGCTTACATGCCTCGCTTTTTGACGCCGGCAGCTTGTCGAATTTAAATTGGTTCAGAGACTGGAGTTTGGAAATAATATTTTTATACATTTCCTACACTCCTTAATCGAATTATCTATGTGTAGTAGATATATCTACCATTGTGAAGAACTTTTGACTTTCTATTATTTTTTCACCGGTTAAAACATAACTTAATTCAATTTAAGGCTTTTGAGGATTTATAAAAAAAATATTCATATAAAAATATCTCATTAATTTTTATATATTTTCTAAACTTGTGTAGATAAAATACACAAGTGCACAATGTCATACTTCTACAAAATAACATGGATACATTGAAAATCTTTGGGTATTTACATTTAATATTTCTACTCGTTTGTTTGCTCAAAGTCAAAGTGAATGAATTATTTTTTTAAATACGTTGTAAATCTGTAAAATTTAAATACATTTTCAATAATTTATCCCCAATATCTAACTAATGAGGTTTTCCAGGCATCACTCATCCCTGCGCTAAATGGTGATGAAAATTTACCGACCTGAGGCGTCCTGGGCGCATATGCGGCCGACGATTATTAATATGCCGCCCCCACACCCGCACAAGTAGAGTGAGGAGTAGAGATATTATTATTATTATGACAGATTATTTAAAAGAGAATGCAGTTATATGATACGGTGGTATACAACTTGGTATAGAGTGGTATATAACCTACTTTGGAATATTGATATACATACGAGTATGGTGAACTAGCAAATTAAAAAAAACTATACTAAGATAATCAGACATGCAAAGCTCAGCACGTCGTCACAGTACGTCGCGTAAAGTGGGCTTTGTTAATTATAACTTGTATGGCACGTCTGCTGAGGAAAGCACATTTTAACATTAGACTTGTTCAGTGAAATTGTCGCCTCACAGCATTTTCCCCATCTCGCTCTAATTATGCGAATATAGAGATATATTCCTGGGGATGTTGTCAGGATTGGCTTCAGAATGTTCTCAATGTTTAAATATTGGAAATTTGATTAAAGATAAAATAGTAAGTTAGTATTCTTGAAGGAAATTTAATGCTAGAAATGAGAAGCTATATTCTTTTCAAAATTAGCGAATTTTGAACTCAGATATCGCGAAAACTATGCTAGATAATAATAATAATAATATACATTTTATTCATCACAGAAGTTTCACAAATGTATAAAATGTAAAACGTATGTATAACTAATTATGTCCATAAATAACTATGTAGTACTATAGATGAACTACAATTCAGTGCTATAATGAAATTAGAAATCAATTGGCAAAGATGTCTCGCTCGAATAATGTACAAAACAATTTATTATCTAACAATACATTATCGGAACTTACTGCAAACCCAAAGTTTACTTTACATATAAGAAGGTATAGTGAATTTGTGAGGTGCTACGCAAATAAACCCAATAAATGAAGTTAGAAATGGTGCCTGGCATAGACCTTGTGGTAAAAACAAATCTAGAGACTAAAAAACAAATGAAGAAAAAACAATTTCGGATAAAATTTAGCTTGGTTACGAATTGGGGAGAAAAAAACTACGAATAGGAATGAAAATTTGTTATCTGTTGAAAATAGGAAAACATTAAATTGGTAGTCGATAGTCATTTGAAATAAATCATTACGAAGTTCCAGAAGTACGATCTACGTAGAGAAGGGCAGTCCTGTGGATTGTTCCAAATCACCGTATTAACAGAAAAGTTGGGAACTAAAGGCATAATGAGTCTGCGATAGGCAAAATTAAGGTACCTGAAATTGATTAAATAAGTCATTACTAAATTATAAGATATATAAAAGCTTTTTAACGATTTTATGAACTATAAAATTCCTACCTGCTATAAATTCCTCATATATAACTTTTATTGAAAACCAATTTAAATATTTTCATTTCCTATTAAAAGTTTCATTTTTGAACTCATAACTCATAGAACTCGCAGCGATATTTGTCTTATATATTTGAAGGCTCATTATCAACTACTAAAAAGTGGGTATCATCAGCATACCTAATTATCTTATTAGGAACTGAATACGATAGTGTATGTCATTCATAAATATCAAGAAGAATAATGGACCGAGGATTGAACCTTGGAGTACCCCAATTCCAACGTCATTCAGATCTGATTTATGTCCATCGATTACCACTGCCTGATACGTATCATGCAAGTATGAGGCAGCCCAGTAATCTTCCCCCCTCTTAGACTTACTAGATTTAATTTTTCTAGCAGTAGGCTGTGGTCTACAGTATCAAAAGCTAAACTCAGGTCAAAATATATAGCAATGGAATAATTTTTATCATTTATATATATATTCGTATATGCTTGTAGTTAAGTCAGCTATATCGGTCGATGTTGTTTTTATATATCATAGCATGGTCTGAGTTACTGAGATTTATTGTTCTGTTCTCATTTTACGATTTATCGGGGACCGCACGCCCGCAGCCGATGTGTTGATTGATCCCAGGTCTCAGGTAGAACGGTCCCCTTAGTCTTACATTGTAACTAATAAATATCAATTTATATAGCGAAAAAAATTACTGAATCAATCTTGTGGCACATTTTATCAGCTTTAGTCTGTATAAAAATAAAAACAATGCCAAATAAGTAATTTTTAAAATAAAAACGTAGGTAGAAATCAAACATGACATTATATTTACTTAAAACGTAGAAGTCTAATAAAATTAAGAATAAAACTACTACACCTAACACATGTATTCGTTTCTATACAGATAGAATACACTTACTTATTCCAGTCCTGCTCTAAACAAGAGTTATTTTATTATTTTCCAGGACACTTCGGGTGAACCATTATCACACGTGTGGAGACGTCCCATTATCACATATGTATTACTACATTCTAGCACGGGTAATTTCAGGAATCCCCTTTATACCCCGCTATTTCACAGTGCATCATTATGATGCATATCTAAAGCCTAAATTAAGTTTCGAGCATGTAAAGCTTAATTGCCAGCAATATAACGCTTAACCATCAATGGTTTTCATAATCCGCTTTCATTATTTCGGAAAGTTACGGGAAGAAACGGATAGCTGGCAAATATGACCTTCCTATCGAAGGGATCCGAAAATTTTTATGCATTAATTATTATGAATGCAATTATTATTATGAATTAATTATGCAGCCTGGATAAATGTTGTGCTGTGAATTTAAGATTTTTGAAGAAATTTAAAAAATTTTATCTTTCAGTTTTTGTCGATTTTGGCCGCGAAATACTATTTTTTGGGTAAATACATTTCCATCCTTTTTCAAAGTAGACATTTACCACATTTTTGAAAGCTCTTAGTTTAAGTAAGTCCATTAGTTTCCGAGATACCTACAGTTTATTAGTGTACAATTTTTTTAAAATCATTTTATCATTTAAATTCATTGAGTATGTCAGGGTTGACAGTATCGAATCTCATATGCTTTCAACCATTAATGGAGTGCCTCCAGGGTCCGTATTAGGCCTGCCACTGTTTCTTATATATATATATATATATATATATATATATATATATATATATATATATATATATATATATATATATATATATATATATATATATATATTAATGATTTGCCAGTCAATCAAAATAGCAACTGTAACCGGAGTTTTATGGGAATTCGTATAATAAAGTCGAAACTTGTTACTTACCCGGAGGCGATATTTTTTAATATTACTTTAATATTATTTTTATTATTTATATATTACTTTTCAAAACATTGTTTGAATCTACACATTTCTTATAATAAACTATCGGACATAAAAAGTGGCGCACCTAGATTTTGTCCCAAATTTGATGTTCAATAACTTTTAAACCAGCCTATCGATTTTGATAATTTTGTTTTGTTTAAAAGGGCGATTCTTGCGGATGACTATTTTGTAATTGGCTTTCCATAAAAAAATTGTTTTTTTAATATGTACAGCCTTTAAAAGCCGATTATGATTTTGACACGAAATTTTATTGTCGCTGTGGAGTGAAATTTTATTTGTATTGAATTCTTAGGTTGGTCACGGTGTTTGCCATTCTTTTTTCAATATTCTCTTTTTTGAATCACCTCTCTAGCCCCTTCAGCAACATTTTGCGATTCATGCGACATTTTAGATGAAACGGTGTTATTAAGTTTGATATTTAACAAGGAGGCTATGGTAACGGTTAACACTGAAACGTCAAAAGATTCAGTTGAAATTCTCGTGAAAAAAAAATTATTCAGTTAACGTTCTGAAAGAAAATGCCAGTGCAAATTAGTCCAATTCAAGTAGCTAGAGTTGTGGCTTTGGTAGAAGATGGAAGGAGTAAAAGATATGCAGCTCGTATTGTTGGTCTACCAAAAACAACTGTCCGAAAAGCGATCCAGCGCTACCGAGAAACGGGCCAATACAGCAGACGTCCAGGTTCCGGTAGTTCTAGGATTATGCAAAATATTGACGATCGATTTATTGGTCTGCAAATATCGAGGAATCCCTATCAAAAAGCTGTGATCAAAAACCGAATCTCTCGGTTTGTGGAGTCTCGGTTTTATCGCAAGAAGACCTGCTATTGGAATGCGATTACTTCGACGACATCGAGTAGCTCGTTTGGATTTTGTTCGAATTCATCTTGTTTGGAATGAGTTGCAATGGTCTCAAGTTTTATTCATTGACGAATCAAGATTCATGTTGAGATCAGTAGACGGGCATCGGAGGGTTTGGAGAAGGCGTGGGGGAAAGATACGAGGATGGTATGTTCAGTGAAAGGGAGAATTTTGGCGGTGGTTCACTAATGGTATGGGGTGGAATTACCAGCGATGCCCGTACAGAATTATTTGTGTTTCCATCACGGCAATCTCTAAATGCAGTTAGATACATAGAGATCTTGAATGAAAATGTTGTCCCATTTGCACCTTACATCGGCGAAGAATTCCTTTTAATGCAAGATAATGCACGACCGCATACAGCAGTGATGATAACACAATTTTTAAACGATGTCGGAATTAATTGTATGCCGTGGCCCGCTAAAAGCCCTGATATGAATCCCATTAAGCATTTATGGGATGAATTGAGACAACGTGTTAGTAGACGCAACCCAGAGAATCTGAATGAATTGAGGATTGCTCTTACAGAAGAATGGTACAATATCCCTTAAATCACTATCACAAATTTGATTGAAAACATGCCTAGGCGTATAGAACCTGTTATAGCAGCCAGAGGAGGAAATACTCTTCATTAGTTAGTTTGTTGTTCAGTTATTTTTTAAATTAAGACATTTTTACTAAAATATCGAATAAATCTTTGTTTGTTATTTCTTTTTGATGTTGTTTGTACTTGTAAGTAACAATTATTTCAGCGTCCGTAATCGAAAACGCTAAACATTTCTTAAACGATGAACTTTTTAGACATTTTCAGCTCCACGGCCTCCTTGTTGAATATCAAACTTAATAACACCGTTTCATATAAAATGTCGCATCTTCGTTGCTGAAGGGGCTAGAGAGGTGATTCAAAAAAGAGAATATTGAAAAAAGAATGGCAAACACCGTGACCAACGTAAGAATTCAATACAAATAAAATTTCACTCCACAGGGACAATCAAATTTCGTGTCAAAATCATAATCGGTTTTTAAAGGCTATACATATTAAAAAATACATTTTTTATAGAAAGCCAATTACAAAATAGTCATCCGCAAGAATCGCCCTTTCAAACAAACAAAAATTATCAAAATCGATAGGCTGGTTTAAGAGTTATTGAACATCAAATTTGGGACAAAATCTAGGTGCGCCACTTTTTATGTCCGTCAGTGTATTTAAATAAATACTTAGGAATAAGATATTTAAATTCAGGTAAAAATGGTTATACTTAAGATAATTCGAGAAGACGACGTTCATACTATCCACTAAGAACACCAGATACCTCGGAGAACGTTGCCATCGTGATATTCGTGTTCTGCGACTCCAAAAAACCCCCCGAGTAGCAAAACTAGACTCATTTCCATCAATATTTACCGAGTTGTATTTTTTTATTTGTCTCTTCGAGATGCACTTCTAAAACGCATATTTTTATATATATGAAAAAATAAAAAAAAAACACTTTTTGACCGACTACTTTGGGAGTCGGTGCAGGCCAAGGTTAACGAATGTGTTCACTTGCAATTGAATACAACTGCCTAAAGCGACACCACAATTACAAATAAACCTAAATTCAAACTTCTAGTCGAATATAAATTGGAGATGTATACCTACCTACGCTACTTCGTTATACGTTAGTAAACCTTAGCTGATACGTAGAACTCGCAGATTTAGATACTTCGCATATTTGAACTCGGAACGTTCTAAAAATTTACATTTACATACATGTTACATAAATAACCGATTTTGCGTTTTCCACATTTTGCGGCAAGCCCAAACTCACAACGAAGTTTCGCGTTTTGTAAAATGCCTATTTATAGCCGTATGACGAAGCGCCTGACTATATGTCACAATATCCAATTTTGCTACTTATACCTACAATTTATTAATTTTATTCATTGGCTTAGTCAGTTATAATTATTTTGCAATATGCCTACGATACATTATTTTTCATATTATAGTACATTTTATTTGGCAATATTAAACTACAAATGCTAAAAGTATTCCACGCCATTTTCATGTATTTTGTTATTTACTAGCATTTTTGTATGACGGTCTCTAACAAAGGCGAGTATTTTCTGCAGTTTTCATTAGACGCGAGTCTCAAGATGATAAAATATTTGCCTCTTGGGTAGGTATAGGGTGGTCAAAGAGCTTTTTACTTCTTAGTATCCATTGTGTGTTTATCTGGATTATTAATGTTGTTTTCGGATAAGAGATAATGTTGATGAATTACTTTTTTTAATATTCCGGGGTGAAGCAAGTTGTTTGCAAAGAGGAAGAAATCAATTATTTAACTAAAGCAGTAGGTATATACAGGGTATTCACCTGTATAAACATGGTCTTGATTTTTTTCTACAGCGTTGCCTGATTTCTCGATCTCGACAAAGTAAAAATAAACTCGGATGTACATGGTGTTCAGTTTTTTCTGTACTGGCACTAACTTTGTTATTTTAAATAGTAACCCATGTTTTTTATTATTTTATAGAATCCTACGTGATAAATTAAGAACAGTTTGTCTAATGCACCCCTATCAAAATATTGATACTTTTCGAGATATGACTTGAACTTTTCTTCCTCGCATTTACGTCACTTTTTGTACATAAAATATTTTGGTTCTGTGAGCAGCTGGAAACCATTTTTTTCGGGATACTCTAGAGGAAAGATGGCTCTTTGTACCAAAACATGTACCAAAAATTGAACTGCAATATACCAGAGCGCAAAAAGATATGCCAAACGAAAATTTCCAAAATCTCGTAAACGGTTTTGGAAATCTTGCTGCGTCAATGATTGGTGGTATTCGCTATGATACGAAACTTAAATCTTTTTAATATTTTATTAGTTAAACTTTTGGAAACTCCAATATCACTACTAATTTTCCTGACACTAATCTTTCGATTTTCAATAACAGACGGCACAATATTGAATTGATATTCCTCGTTGCTACTTTAATATATCCTGGTAGTTTTCTCATAATTTGCATTTCCTGTTCTTTCAAATCTTTCCTTCAAACTTCAAACAAAGCAGTCAGTATAATGTCCAATTTTCATCGGCTTCCTATTTTTCCCAGATAAAATGATATACTGCTTAAACAAAACTTTATGTAGCTATTTAAATGATAAAATGTAGCGAATAAAAAGTCAAAGTTAATTTTTAGTGTTTTTTTTACCTTATTATTTATTACTAAAATTACAAAAACAATGAAAGCTCAAAATAATCCTTAATTGTGTTGTAATTAAATAATATATAGGCGCAATCTAGTATCTAGTTCCAGTGCTTCAGAAACAGAACATTGGGCGTTATTTAGCCACAGATTAGATATCTACTCCATTATAGCTGTTGTACTCCAGCCTTTCTTGAGCAAACAACAGCGGATCAGCTTCATAGCTGTTCATTTGGACAATGAAATAAATTCATTATGAGAATGAATAGGTTCATTGACTGAATGACAGCCAATACGTTAATAGAAGGAATACATTCATTGTCTCAATGATTTATTTCATTAGATCGACAAGAAAATTCTTTTATTTAAAGAATAAAGTTCCTTAATACAATGAAATAATTTCATCAAGTAGATGAATTCATTCATGAGATTCATGAAATTTTCTCCATTGGGACAATGAAATAAATTAATTACGAGAATGAATAGGTTCATTGACTCAATGAAAGCCAATACATTAATAGAAGGAATACATTCATTGTCTCAATGATTCGTTTCATTAGATCTAAAAGCGCATTCTTTTATTTGAAGAATAAAGATCATTAATACAATGAATATATTTCATTAGCTTGATGCAGGAATTCTTTAAATTGAAGAATGAATCATGGAAACAAAGAATCACTTTCAGTAAATTAATGAAAATCTTCATCAGCTTAAAGAATTTTGTTCATTAACGAAAGAAGATTATTTTCATCGAGTCAGTGAAGCACTCTTCATTGCAACAATGAATTTCTTCATCGGCTGAAAATCTATAAATAAATTCATTGTCTTAATGAAGTTTTTCATTGTATTTAGGCACATTTTTGGTTCAGCGTAGAGGAAAGATCGCTCTTTCGAAACATGTACCAAACATTATGCAATTTTCATCGGCTTCCGATTTTTCCCATATAAAGTGATATACTGCTTAAACAAAACGTTTATTGTATACTAAAATGAAACGTTCATGGTGTATTCTGCCCTGCTAAAATCAAATGCAGTATCTACAAAAAATTCGAAATCGGGTTTTTGGTGATTTTAGAATAGTATTCTATCTATTTACTAAAGAAAAGTGTCGTATTTACATTGGTTATATTAAAAAACACTACACATTTTGTCGTATCTTGACAAAATATCTAGCTTTCCTAAGCACAAAAGGCATCTGAATGCTACTAGCGGAAAACGCAGCAACTACTACGTGAATATGTATATGCCGCGTTTGTTTTTAGTATGCTGTGGATTCCGCCCTTTTGACTAGAAAACGTTATTAAATGCGCGCTTATTTTTTAGTTGACTTGTGTTAGTTGTTCAAAGTGTTTACATGTGCCATATTAGCTCTTGATGATAATTAAAAGGTAAATTAACATTATTCCATATTTTTCTGATCAATAAATACTCGTTTATTTCAGCAAAATGTCCAGCAACAGAGCTAGAGTAATATTATCTTTAGCAAATAAAGGACAAATATTGCATAAGTCGGTGGTATGGAAGTATTAAATGAGAATAGTGATATTTTATCAAAATGTTCTTTAGTCACCAGAGAACAAAATTATCCTTTGTCAAGTAAGTCGATTTCAACGGAAGATGGAGTGTGCCTAACAACTTTAAACGACGATAATGCTAATGTTTTACCTAAATCTTCTCATTAAACAATAAAATGCAGCTATGTTAAACATGCCGATTTTAACAGAAGATGGCGTTTGTGATGCAAGTTTAAATGGAAATATTGATATTTTATGTGATGATTCTTCCTCAGCGATTAAAGAAATTGAACAGCTTCCGTCAAATATACCAATTGTAACAGAATATGGAATTTATGTGACAACATTAATTGGAAACATTGATGATGATTTACCTTTAATTTCTAAAGTGATTAATTATAATGAACACAGTGAATCTATGCCAAATGTACCGGTTTTAAGTGAAGAATGAATATATGATGATGATGATTTGCCGTTATCTTATTTTGTGACCAAAGAACCTCCAGTTTTACTAGTAGACAGAATTTCTGAGGATTGAGGATACTTTAAATGAAAATAGTGCTGGTGACTTACGCATATTTACAGATTTGACAAATATGATACCAAATTATGCAGAAATTCAACAGTGTGAATACAAAAAATGCGAATTTTTAAAACTTGATCAGTCCTGCAAAATTATAAATAGTGAAGTAAACGATATTTTTATAGAAAATATTCCACCATCTACCTCTACATTGAATATTATATCTATAATAGATGTTCATGAAGTTGCGTCTGAAGAAAATGCAGGTAATCATATTGATGAAGTGATGCCACCTATAATTTCCAATCAATCAATCAAATGAAATCTCTGCAGAAAATAATACAACAAAAAATTTAGATGACAAAGATTACACAAAGGCAGAAAATCCAAGAAAGAGGAGGCGGATAGACCTAAGGACTAAAATAGAAGAAAAAATATGAAGAGAAACAAAATTATTGAAAAGCATAAAGTACTGCCAGCCTGCGATATAAAGAGTTGCATAAAAGCATGTTTGAGTCATATCAATGAAAATCAAAGAACTGTAATAAATACAAATTTCTGGATTTTAACTGATGAAGAGAGAAAGGCTTTCATGCTTAATACATGCACCAGGCAAGATTCAAAACGGCGGACAATTGAAACTGATATAAAACAGAATACTTTTAAGTACTATTTGAAAGAAGAAAACGGTAAATTGGAAGTGGAACTATCGCTTAAAAACAGAGTAACACTTATGATTTTGTGGATGTGGTGCAGCAAGCCGAAAAAAGAAAAGATAAAAAATGGAATACCAAGAATTTTATAAGTGGAAAGATTCCAAATCTGAAGCTGCCTTAAAGAAATATGCAAGCAGACCGCATCTCTCCCTTATGGTCCAGATTAAAGCTAGCCGTGGCAACTTTGTATTACACTACAAAATTTCATATACTGAGGATTTTAAAAAGTTAGATTTCCTTTGTAATAAAGCTGCGAGAGTTTTATCAGCCGATTTTGCAAGCTAAAGCAAACCCTGTGGATTTCCTAAATCCAAAAAAGAAGCTCTGCTTAAAAATCTTGGAGGAATTTTTCCTGAAAACAGAAAGACTTTTTGGAAAAACTTTAGAATTAGATAATTAATAATCATCTATAAAGCTGATTTTACTTTTCTTCGAGTTTTATCATTTTTAATTTTTTTTAACAAAATGTAGTTTACTTAATGTTTGATGTTTGTGTGCAAATTTTTCTTGAATAAAATTGACGTATTTTAAATCACTTTTAAATAAAAAATAGCCAAAAGATATATTTTTGCAACAAAAAATCAATTATGGCATTTTTTTGTTAATTATTATTTTCCTATGAATGGTAAGCTAGAAAGCCGTATCTACATATTAAATGACAATAACGTAGATACCGCATTGTGGCTTAGCATGCACCAAAACTTTTTAATTTTTTTTTCCGATTCTTCACGTAATTTGACATCAGAGATCACCTTTTTTTAATAACCTATATTGTATTTTACCAAGGACTATCAAGAAAACTTTGATGCTTACCAAAATGAAACGTGTAACAACACTCAATACAACATTCATGGTATACTGAAATAAAAGGTTTATAATATATTATTGTGATTAACTGAATTTTAGGATTTCTGGTGACGTAAGTGAGTTAAGTAGTATTAAAACCAGTGTTATAAAGATACAAACAAAATCCAGGTATTTAATCGACGAATAAATATACTAACTATACACTGCAAACAATTCCAAAGAAATGTATGCCCGCGAACCAGCAGATATTAGTTAAAATGACAGAGCAGGTAACTTTCGCATACAGCACCTAGAACTGTGACCTTGAACGTAGATATCTCCTACACCATAGAAAAGACGTACAAGAGAAAACGGACTAAGTTTCACTGCAATTAGCATGCAGCAGAGCTGCCAAATAGTACCCAGATGATATTCTCGTTAATTCGAACGCGTTTTGTACGCAAAGCAGCAATCCGTGGGCTATTGAGGACACTTCGCGATGCCTATCCATGTCATATACCATGCCAATGTAACTATCATATTTTAGCATTCGTATACAGCACCTAGAGCTATGACCTCGAACGCTCCTTCTTACGTAGATACCTCCTACACGATAGAAAAGACTTACAAGTGAAAACGGACTAAGTTTTACTGCAATTAGCATGCAGTAGAGCTGCCAAATAGTGCCCAGGCGATATACACGTTAATGCGAACGCGTTTTGTACGTAAAGTGGCAATCCGTGGGCTATATAGGCTTCGCGATGTTCCATACTATGCCAATGTAACTAGCATATCTTAGCGTTCGCATACAGCACCTAGAGCTGTGACTCTTTAATTTCAACAATGCCATCAGAATCGTCACAATTCGTAGAGGACTAAAATGCCGTTAAATCGAAGAAATATTTATTGCATCGCAGTTCGAGCGATTTCACGTTATCGTCTTAAATCATATAAGCCCGGAATGTAATTTTTTGCACCCGAAGGCATCAGCGAGCGGTGGAGAGAGACACGCCGCAGCACATGGTACTAAGTTTGGCATTTTTCTGCGGCGGTTTTTGCGGATATTTCTGAGTTTGAACGGGCTGATATATTGCCCCAGAGCACGGCCGCGTCGCGACACCGAGATAGATTCATGCGATACGATATACGACCGCTGGGTTTTGTAAAAACTATACGAATGAAATTTATGTAGTATCTTCGGGATAGGGAATCAGGGGCGTATCCAGGGAATGTGTAAAAAATACAGCGTACGCGGGACTTACACCTACCAGAGTGAGCCTCAATATGAATGCGAAAATCACAAGTTAAAGCGGCGTATTAGGGAAGATGTTAAGGAACAAAAAAATTGCATAGCGACATATATAGCAAATACAAGGGCGAAATTTAGCGAAGTTATTATGGCGCCCAACTTTAAATACTTCCATAAATCATTTAGATTCTTGTGAAAACTGCAAATGAGATTAATATTTATACTGTGATATATATTGCCTTTGTATTTTCTTTCCATTATTTCAATCATTTATCACCTACTTTGAAATTTAGCTGCCAAATGAACCAAGCGATACCAGAAAAAAATATATTCGCGTAATTTAAAACACAGCCCCATCCTCCGTTAAGTTAAATAGTACTTTTTTGCATTATGTTTAAATATATGACTTTCACATATACACTAGGGTGTCTTTTTAAATTTTTTAATTTTTTTTTCGGTCCCATAATATACAATGTACAGAGGTTTTTATGAGTAAAACTCTTATACCCAGGCTATATGTATGTACGTATATTAGCGCAGTAAAAAACAGGGCAAAAGTCGATTCCTTTTGGAGATTTTTTTTCTGCCTTACAACAAATTCGGACATATGCCATGTTATTAAGTAGGTCGATTTTCATCAGGAATCACGAGATACGACATTTTTTAGTGGTCACGGACATTTTTATATATAAAAAAAGTGAAAAATTGATTTTTTTTAAACTCGTATTCCACTCATTTAGCAGAAAGAAAATGAAGATCCCGCGATGTTTGGATGGGAATTAAAAGATAAAATTTGAATCCCTATGTTAACAACTAAAGACCTAGTACCAGCAGACCTGAGAAAACTTTTTTTATATTATATTATATTATTTTCTTATTAAAATAACACATGTCTGCTAAATTAATGAGTATATAGTGCATTTAAGATAAAAGTGCAATGCATGAAGGATGTAAAATGTTGGATAAAAATAACTGCCAACCTACAGTTACTAAATAAATCATTTAAGAAACGTTATATATATTTTATACAGCTTTAAAAATAAAGCCAGCAAAAATTATAATGGAAAACTCAACAGTTTGCTTCATTTTTAACTTTCGCCTTTGGGCCCTAGTGCGCCACTGGAAGAAAATAACTATTTTATCCAAATGAGATTAATATTTATACTGTGATATATATTGCCTTTGTATTTTCTTTCAATTATTTCAACCATTTATCACCTACTTTGAAATTTAGCTGCCAAATGAACCAAGCGATACCAGAAAAAAATATATTCGCGTAATTTAAAACACAGCCCCATCCTCCGTTAAGTTAAATAGTACTTTTTTGCATTATGTTTAAATATATGACTTTCACATATACACTAGGGTGTCTTTTTAAATTTTTTAATTTTTTTTTCGGTCCCATAATATACAATGTACAGAGGTTTTTATGAGTAAAACTCTTATACCCAGGCTATATGTATGTATGTATATTAGCGCAGTAAAAAACAGGGCAAAAGTCGATTCCTTCTGGAGATTTTTTTTCTGCCTTACAACAAATTCGGACATATGCCATGTTATTAAGTAGGTCGATTTTCATTAGGAATCACGAGATACGACATTTTTTAGTGGTCACGGACATTTTTATATATAAAAAAAGTGAAAAAATTGATTTTTTTTAAATTATGTTTTTTTGTACATTATTGCCATATCTCAATAAGTAATCGAGTTATCGACGTGATTTTTTTATTATAGAGCAAACACCTAAGTGCTTCTATTTTTATATAATATAGTTAAGGAAAAAAAAATAAAACGTGCGAAAAACGTTGATCACCTTCAAAGTTCGACAAGTAAGCAGACAAATTTTTACCAAGCGTAAAACTTTTTTGTTATTGGAAATTTTAAATAACATGCTGCGAAGAAAGTGAAGCCTGAAGACCAAAAAAGTTTCTGAAGACATAAATATTATTATATCTTATATAGTTACTGTACAGTGTTTTATTAAAAAGCGCGCGAATTGCAAATCTATTTTCGAACGCCTCCTTAGCAACGAGCTGGGTGTGGCCGACGAGACAACTAGTGGTGTATGATTCACGCATCCTGCCTGCATGTTTTGTTTTTATACTTATGTATTGAGACAGTTTAAATTGTGCAGTGATATACTCGTACAGTGCCACTTGTGTTTGGTAAAAACGCGTTTGCAAATTTAAAATAGTGAGTTTAAAATGTTGTTAAAAATCTTGGACCTCTAATAACTAATAATCTTTTAGCCATCCATTGTTTAAGCGGTTGTGACAATACCAGTGCATTTTATAAAATAGGTAAAAGAACCGCTTTCGAAGCACTGGTTAAAAATATTGAGTGTCTGTCAGAATTAGAAAAGGTTCCAATATTATCTGAAGATGAAGCAATGGAACTTGCTAGTAAATGCGTTCTTTTACCATGCAAAAATAAAAATAAAAATATCAATAGCAGACTTAAATGCATTGATATTTTACTTAACCACAACATCAAACAAACCTGCCTCTGAACTTCCACCAGCAGAAGATGCCTTTAGACAACATCTAAAAAGGTATTTTTGCATAAGACTTAATAAAGAGCTTATAATCTTTGAATCTTTTAGGTGTATCTATCAGCTAAAACTCTGGTATTCCAGTCATTTAGCAGAAAGAAAATGAAGATCCCGCGATGTTTGGATGGGAATTAAAAGATAAAATTTGAATCCCTATGTTAACAACTAAAGACCTAGTACCAGCAGACCTGAGAAAACTTTTTTTATATTATATTATATTATTTTCTTATTAAAATAACACATGTCTGCTAAATTAATGAGTATATAGTGCATTTAAGATAAAAGTGCAATGCATGAAGGATGTAAAATGTTGGATAAAAATAACTGCCAACCTACAGTTACTAAATAAATCATTTAAGAAACGTTATATATATTTTATATAGCTTTAAAAATAAAGCCAGCAAAAATTATAATGGAAAACTCAACAGTTTGCTTCATTTTTAACCTTCGCCTTTAGCCCCTAGTGCGCCACTGGAAGAAAATAACTATTTTATCCTAAATAGTCCTAAACACAGACAAATAAAACGAAAAGTGCAAATGAGCAACGACGATCTTTTTATGTAGTCTTATATTATGTGGTGCGTGTAAAGTGGTATACTCGTATTTCTTCTATACAAAAAAAATCGTAATAAAAAACTACTAGTAATAAACAAATGATTTTTTCTCTGAAACTTATTTGGTCTATGAGCTTCATTTTCTTCGCAGCATGTTACGCAAAATTCTCAAAAATAAAAAAGTTTGTAGCTTAGTGAAAATTTGACTGCGTAGTTTCTGAACCATCAAGGTCATATTTTTAGCTTTTTTATGGTATTTTTTTACAGCAGTATATATATAAAGAAGAGCTTAAGTGTGCATTTTTTAACAAAAAAAAGTTCACGTCGATAGCACTATTCGTTTTCAAGAAATGATGATAGATATATAGAAAAACATGATTTTATAAAAAAAAATAACAATTTTTTTTTAAATAAAAATATCTGTGACCACTAAAAAATGTCGTATTTCCTATTAATGTATGTAAAATGATGTTATTGATAATATCTATGGTGTCTGATCTTGTTATAAGTTCATAAAAAAAAGAAACAATTTTACCCATTATTCGTTCCTATTATTCCTATTATATGTATATAGGTCGGATTATCGTGGTTGACCTCCACTAAAGCACGTAGGTCTCATTAGGCCCCCTGTACTCTCCTCCTTTTTATTTATAGTTATTTTATTCAAACGAACCTATTTATTATGGGTGGCTTGCTGGCAAAATCTCGTACAATATATGTATGATAGCATGGATTCTGAGTTGCCGAGAGATACCCTATCGTCATTACCATTCTTCGGTGACCGCACGCCCGCAGCAGATGTCGAGAGATCCCAGGTCTCAGGTAGGCTGCCACAGTCCCAAGCCTGCCTCTAGGTCACCCATCCAAGTGCCCGCCGGCGTCCTTACCGGCTAAGCTTGTGACCTGTATCTGTTCTAAGTAACTTTTATATACATTTTTGCTTCTAATTTATCAGAATAAATAAATATTATGTACTACGTTAAATCCTAAATTTAGCATGTCTAGGTCTAAATCTTTAATATTAATCTCTGTTTTACTCCCACAACGTATTTATATAAATAAAATATCCGATATGAGGATATAGCAGAGATTAACACTGAAATATACTTTATTTAAAAATGGACGATGACAGCGTAATTAAACACAACACGCTAAGAAACAATTATTTATGCAGATTTCTATCTTTTAAAAGAATTTATTTATTTGAATATGAGCTAGTTGTTATGAATTACGTACTAGTGAAGTTCACAGTTGGGCTGTAATTCAATTAGTTATACTCTAAAGTAATTAATGCGATGAGAGGAAGATACCGAAGGTATTAATTTAAGTAATAACAAGTAAGAAAACTGAATTGTCATTAAAATTCCTCTGAATTTCCCCGAGCAGCTGGAGATGATGCAGACTTCCTTGCGGAAACGTATCATTATATCTTAATAAAGCGATCCCCGGATTCCAAACTAGAGAACAAATAATAATCATGATGATAATAAAGCAGTAATTACGTGGATACCTCAAGTAATTGTGGCGAAGGTTCGGTCGGTGCTTTATCTTAATTTTTACCGTGCCCCACAAATTCTAATTTTCTTTAACGAAACAAAATTTCTTTAATAATGGCGAGTTGGCATGTAATGAACACGGCGTATTAGATTCGTTAAACTTTAATTACAACATACTGATCTTCCTTGCCAAAGTTAAAACAACGAAGGCGGCCTCGAGAGTCGGTGGATCACGCTCGGAGCGTTTTAATTTCGGTGGAGTTTCGGGACTTATCACGAACAAGTCGAGTTTTCATGCCTTAATATCGGGCCTGCGGTATGCAACTACTTGCTCTTTCAAAAGCTATCAAAGGTTTCATTTGTATAACTTTATGAACATCATTTCTTTACCGGGACACTGAAAAAGGTTTGAAAATGTTTAGCATTTAATATAATTTTACTTAATATAATATTTCTTCGGTAACTGTTAGTTGAGAGGTTGTACATAATGAAACTATGAAAATTAGTTCTCGGGTGGTGCGCGCAATCCCTCAAAAAACACTTCTCTGGTGAGAAAAGCCTTATATCGCTAACAACTCGCTAACCGTTGAGGATATAAAAAAAATTCTTATAAAAATGTTTAATTTTTTTGTATATTCCATAGTTTTAGAGAAAATCAATATAGAAGATTCTAAAATTTGTATTTTTATTTTGTATTTGAAATTCTTTGCGCGCGGCCTATAGAAAAAAAATGTATTGCTCGAAAACTAAGCAAGCTAGGGATAGAAACCAAAATGGACTTTCAAAGGGATATAAAATATTTTCATTCGTTGGTAAAAATAATGGTAAAAATACTGGATAGGGGTGGAACCTTTGATGTAACTGTAACACTCGGAGTAGTTTCCACAAACACCAAAACACTTTCACTTCGCTCGACGCGCGTTTCGCCAACCAAGTTGGCATCATCCGGAGACGATTAAAACTAATCTTAAATTACAAAATCTACCATATTTATACTATTTTTCCGGTGACGTCACTAATGATATCACCGTGAAATTTACGCGTGACTAATGACGCTTCAATGATCGGTTGCTAAGCAACGCGTAAAGCGGGCTACGGTATGATATCACCGTCAAATTTACGCGTGACTAATCACGTTTCAATCATCGGTTGCTAAGCAACGCGTAAAGCGGGCTATACGGGATAGGTCCCTTGTCGCTATTCATACTACTATTACACTTTACAATTTCTATGCTCTCAAATGCATCCAACTGTCTATTATTGGTCACATTTCTAACTAATCTTAAATTACTAATATCTATTCTATGATTGTTGTCAAAAGCATGTTATGCAACACTAGACTTATCTGTTCTTCCATATTTTAGATGAGCCATATGTTCTTTAAATCTGGTGTTAATTGACCGTCTCGTTTGTCCAATATATTTTCGATCACAATCATTACAACTAATTTCGTAAATCCCCGACCTTTCATTTGGAACAATTTTATCCTTTGGATTGTCTAAAAGTTGTTGTAATTTGTTGCTCGACGAATGAATCGCTGTTATACCCACGTTTTTTAAAAACCTTACTCAAACCATGAGTAAACCGGGGTTCGTACGGGATGGATACATATTTTGGAGCCTCTATGTCCTTTTGAAAGGTCGTAGAATTACGAAGTGTGTCTTTAAATTTACGCTTCCTAATTAGTTTTTCAACTATATCTCTAGGATAACCATTACTCACAGCTATATCTTTAATTAATACTTTTTCTTTTTCAAATCTCTCATTACTGAGAGGGAAACTTAGTAAACGATGGACAAGAAAATTGAAACTTGCCATTTTATGTTGATAGCAGTGGTGAGAGTCATTAGGGATATATCTGATCGTACTGGTATCTTTTCTATATATATCAAATTCTAACCTATTATCAATATTTTTAATTACTAATACATCTAAAAATGAAAGTTTTCCATTATTTCCTAGTTCATATGTAAACTTTACAGAAGTGAAACGACTATTTAATTTGGAAATTAAGTTTTCTACATCCGCAATCTTAGTGTCAAACACGGCAAAAATGTCATCCACATACCTAAGCCAAATCCTAGGAAAATACTCGAATTCTTCTTTTGCTTCAGTTTCAAAATGACTCATGAAGACATTAGCAATGAAAGGCGATAAACAGTTACCCATTGCGGTTCCTTCATGTTGTTCATAAAACTTGTCATTGAAACGGAAGCAATTTTGTTTCATACAAAGTTTTGTAAGGTTTATATATTCTTCTATTACTTCTCTTCTATAGTTGTTTAATTCGAGTAAATCCTCAAGATAGTCCAAGGTCTGTGGAATTGGTACACTAGGAAATAATGAACAAACATCAAAGGAAATCAAAATTTCACCCTCTTGCAATTGAATATTCTTGACCTTATCAATGAAATCATTCGAATTTTTAACTGAAAAACTAGGCTGTGCAATGGGCAAACTTTCAAATTCCTTAGTCAACCATTTTGATAACTGGTAAGTCGGAGATCCAATAGACGATACTATTGGACGCACCGACTTCCCTGGCTTATGAATTTTTGGTAGACAATACAATCTAGGTACAGTAGGGTTAGACACACGTAACCCATTCTTAACAGGTGGAATAATAAGGTTGTTACATGATTTGAGGACATTTTTCATTTCAGTGGTCATTCTTGGTAAAGGGTTTCTAGTAAGTTCTTTATAAGGACCATTACTAATTAGGTTGTTTACCCGTTCATAATAGTCCCCTTTATCTAAAATAACAACCTTATTACCTTTATCTGCTTTTAAATAAAGACTTTCTATTGCCTACGTTAGTCATTATATTTTTAGTAATTTGGTTCCTACAAGCCACTCTGACGAGACCCTTGGATGAATCAGGCAGATATTGAATTGAACTTTCAATCCCTGCCACGACAAAAAAGATTTAAAAAGATTTAAAAAGATCTAAAAAGATTTTGGATGATGTCCAAAATGATGTTTGGATGGAGCACAACATGCTTTTGACAACAATCATAGAATAGATATTAGTAATTTAAGATTAGTTAGAAATGTGACCAATAATAGACAGTTGGATGCATTTGAGAGCATAGAAATTGTAAAGTGTAATAGTAGTATGAATAGCGACAAGGGACCTATCCCGTATAGCCCGCTTTACGCGTTGCTTAGCAACCGATGATTGAAGCGTGATTAGTCACGCGTAAATTTGACGGTGATATCATACCGTAGCCCGCTTTACGCGTTGCTTAGCAACCGATCATTGAAGCGTGATTAGTCACGCGTAAATTTCACGGTGATATCATTAGTGACGTCACCGGAAAAATAGTATAAATATGGTAGATTTTGTAATTTAAGATTAGTTTTAATCGTCTCCGGATGATGCTAACTCGGTTGGCGAAACGCGCGTCGAGCGAAGTGAAAGTGTTTTGGTGTTTGTGGAAACTACTCCGAGTGTTATGGTAAAAATAAACAAAAAATGTTATATAAACATAGAGCTGAAAACGCTTCGTTTTCGAGATACAGGGTGTTTCCAAAAAAGTTTCCAAAAAAATATTGATATTTCTTAATATCTCGGAAACGGATAGAGGCATTTAAGTAAAATTTGGTGTAATATATGACAAGATAATATGTTAGAATATGACTAAGTAACAAGTATTGCGAACCACTATTGGCGGAGATACGGGTAGGCAATACAATTAATTTAAAAAAAAATATTACGACCCTGCAAAAAATGAAAAATAGTACCATTTTTGAGTGTAACAGTCTATTTTGGACAAATATTATCTCTTAAAAAAATCTCTCTCTCTTATTAAATTGGTTAATGGCTTTTAGTAAGGAAAACATGCTAAGTGGGCTGCTGTCAAACAATGACAAGAAGTTTATAAATGAAAATTATTGACTAGTGAATTGTAGTACTTTCAAATAGAATTTTGATAAAGGTATAAAACAAGAATGCCGCCGATATATTCAAATATGGAATATGCTGATATAGTTTTTGTATATGCATTTTGCAATGGAAATGCCATCGCTGCTCGTCGTGTGTATTTAAGAAAATATCCACGTAGACGATCACCTGCAAAGAAAACATTTTCTGTAACATTCATCCATTTAAGAGAGACTCTTTCAATATTATACCATATGCGGATGGAAAATTTGCTCCGCTTCAGAATGACGATAGAACTAACAGAATCCTAAACAAACCATTTTGATGATAATCCATCTACAAGCATTGGAAGATCTAATCGGGAGTTAGGGGTCATCAGGTTCAATTTGGAGAACCCTTAGAACTGACGGTCGTGATCCATATCACATATAGCGTGTAGAGCATCTATTGCCTCAAGATATGCGATGCAGACGTATATTTGCGAGTGGGTGTTAAATCACGCAGAAAATCATGTCACATTTACGAAAAAAATATTGTGGACAGATGAAGCCACTTTCACTAGAAAGGGGATGTTAAACCAAAGAACTAGCCACATCTGGTCGCACGAGAATCCTCGGGCTGTAAGGGAATATAGTTTCAAACACGAATTTCAGTACAATGTATGGTTAGGTGTATTGGATGATACTGGAATTGGTCCGTACTTTCTCCCTCATCGTCTAAATGCTGAACTATTTTTGGCATTCCTTGAAAATTATTTTCACGATCTATTAGAAAATGTTCCTCTAAACACCCGAAGGGGTTTCCGCTGGATGGGTGTCCTGCCCACTATGCAGGAGGACCCAGAAGATGGCTTGTAATAATTTCCCCGGGAGATGGATCGGTCCACGACTTAAAAGTCATGGACTATTTCATATGGGGCGCGATTAAACAAAAAGTATATGAAGTGCCAGTTGATACCCTGGAATCTCTAAGAGAAAGAATAATCCAAGCATGTCGAGAATTAACTCCACTTCAATGTCGGTCGTCCACTAACTGCATAATTAGGAGGTGCCGTGCTTGTCTGCAGGCAGCAGGAAGCCATTTCGAACAAAATATTTTCGAGATTATGTATTATTTTTTTAAGTTTAGTTTTTCATGTTCAACTTGTGGTATTAACTTATGGGTTGATTTAGTTATTGTTTTAACATTATTAAATCTCTTTATGTGTTATTTGTTGTTTTCTGTTTACTGAATACTAAGTTATTTAATTTACTGAACAATGTAACTGATTCTTGCCGATGCACATAATATGCGGTTTTTCGCGGCGCGGCGGTATAAAAAATTAATTTGCCACGAAACGGTTACAAATACGAGAAAATTCCAAGAGATAATATTTGCCCAAAATAGACTGTTACCCTCAAAAATGGCATTTTTCATTTTTTGCAGGGCCGTAATACTTTTTTTAAAATTAATTGTATTGCCTACCCGTATCTCCGCCAATGGTGGTTCGCAATACTTGTTACTTTGTCATATTCTAACATATTATCTTGTCATATATTACACCAAATTTAACTTAAATACCTCTATCCGTTTCCGAGATATTAAGAAATATCAATATTTTTTTGGAAACATGCTGTATCTCGAAAACGAAGCGTTTTCAGCCCTATGTTTATGTAACATTTTTTGTTTATTTTTACCTGAGCAATGTGTCCTTAAAGTTTGTAAACATAATCCTGAAACACCCTGTATATGTCTAGAATATTCTCACTTCCAAAACTCAATCCACCCAGAATATATCCAAGTAGCTACTTATTCATCTACAAAACTGGACATTCCTAAGGAAAGCAAGAAACAAACTGGGTGATCTTCAGTATGGCTTTCGATCCCAGACCTCCACCACAATACAGCATTTTAGGGTGAAAGGGTTAACGTTCAACTTCAACCATAGATCTCGTGAATCTTCGACAAAGTGTCGACTTTAACCATTAAACCAGCTGGAAGCTGCCCATTGCCCAGTCCCACTTATGTGGGTAAGGCATACTTCATCATTTAGTGTGTGATGTGTGTCATCCAAGTGCTCAGCAACATCGAACGTGGCGAGAGAAATTTCGCTCCTAACAACATGGCCCCTGGGGGGTAACCATTCTTTACTGCAGCTGTCTAAGGCTTTGTGCCATGATGAAGTATGCCTTATCCACTTATGTGGATAAGGCATACTTCATCATTTAGTGTGTGATGTGTGTCATCCAAGTGCTCTGCAACATCGAACGTGGCGAGAGAAATTTCGCTCCTAACAACATGGCCCCTGGTGGGTAACCATTCTTTACTGCAGCTGTCTAAGGCTTTGTGCGCATTATCATGCAAACATGTAAAATAAAGAACCAGCACGTTACTGCTCCAAAATTTAGCACAATAATAAATTTAATATTTACGGTTTAAAGGAAAAACAGACACGTACACTTATCGATGTTTTGATTTTAAAATTCTTCTATCGTAGCAGAAATGGAGTGAATATTTTATAAACGGCTATCCAAGTGGCGTCAGGAGAAGGTGCTTTTATTTTTCTACATAAATTCCCGAGATATGTAGCAGTTTACAAATTAATATGGCAAGCACTGTTACGCCATTTACCTTAATAGTTGCCGTTAGTCTAAGACGTCTCCATATACAGTGCAGGAAATATGAGACGCAGTTCGCGGCAATAAAATAAATTAGCGAATTAAGTACGGGGGTTTTCTTGCTCAAGATAAAACGTCGCGGAGTTATATTTATGTGTGAAACAAAACTAATTTTCATTTTTATCTCGGTGGCGGGTCTGCTGATTCAGGGCCGGAACGCCACGGGAAATTCTCAGCTAACGGTTGCTGAAGCTTTGTTTTCGAAATTTTAAATTAATTAATAATTCATGGATTATGTGAAATAAAACCGGACGGCATGCTCTTTACGAACTTTCCAAACTTCATCTTCCTGAATTTTATTCGAGCTGGTGTAGACGTTTGTTCGGGGTCGTATTTTTAATCAGCGGATTAGAAATAGCGTTTTTTCGTTCACTTACTCCTAATTGACAATACGAGATATTCTATTCAGGGACAATATCATAAGTCCCTAATTTCGAGTCTAAAGATGTGAGATATTTTTTGGAAAAGGAATCACTTAGCAATACGCGTAAACGATTTTGTTTTATGGATGTTGTAACGATGTTGTTTTATTATAATTTTTTGTTTTGTTGTGACAAATCTTAACAGGCCCAGTGACTTTTGTCGCAGCAAAATATATCACTCAATTGAAAATCGTATGTCCATAGTCATAGCCGGTTCACCTGTATGTTTGTATGCATGTATGTATCTTGTAACGCAATGTTTGAATGAGATTTTCACCCACTTTAAAACGTCAGATAGAACTGAAAGTTGGCACACTTATCAAGGACCGATTATAATATAATAATTTGACAATTTTGTTCTAATGTCCTTCATACATGGAAAATAGTTAATATGAACGAGGAGAAAATCTGACATACATAGTTTTGTACTTTGTTTACCTCAGGGTTCCGTACTAGGCCCATCACTGTTCATGCTCTATGTTAATGATCTACCAATATACATTGAGCATGGTCATATAACAATGTTTGCTGATGACACAACAATTACTGTGTCAGCGGATTCACCTGAGGCGCAAGATGCCGTCGATCGTCAACCGATTTATTAACCTAAATCGCTTCTACAGGAAATTCTAAGACACATTATAAGACAATGACAGGACATTCTAAGACAAATTATAAGACAATTGAAAAGTTCTGATGAAAAATATTATACGGGTTTGTTTTTTCACCCCCTGTAGAGTTACAAAAACTGTCACAAACTGTCATTTCATTAGTGCAAGTTATCCGTCAAATTTCATTACTAGAAATTCTTCCACAGAGAAGAAAATAAATAAAAACCATTTCTTCACCCCAACTTTAGAGGGCTATAACTTTTGAGGTTTTGGATGAACAATTATATGAAAGACCCACCCCCTTTATCTTTACCGGAAGTTTAGTTCTAATATAAGATTAAGAGGTGCTGATATTTGGTTTCTAAAAGCCTGTAAACGTAATTCAGTTTTTACAACTCTTGTTCGTTAAATTCCTAAAAATTCAATAATTTCAGAAAAAGCCACACTCTTTGCAAAACAGAAATGGCTAGATTTAGAAATCAGATAACGGATATTTGATTTCTTGACAGTAAACGAAGTATGCTTGAAATTGAAGCATACGGACTATTTGAAAAGCTTACGTTTAATTTAAGTAATTTAGAACATGAACAATGGTGTGACCTTCAGAGGAATATGTTTTTATTAATTAAGGAAAAATTCTTGAAAAAATTATCTTGCTCTATCACATCTTCTCTATCAAAATTATATATCACAAAACAAAAAAAATAAAAGATTAATCGCAAGTGCACCAAGAAGAAATATTCCTCAGAAGGTCAACATTGTGGAAAATCATTCATCACAATCGTTTGATGAGAATGAGCTTTGCCTCTTAAACTGGGGGTTCAATTTTGCTTTGCCCGCGTCCGAAGGTGTCTTAGATGACATTGTAACATGTGTTGAAAGTTTTATTCAATACGTGACCCATCCAAAGGATTTGTTAGAGAAGCTTGCAGAAATCAAATTTCTAAGAATATTGTTAGAAACGTTCATACGAGTTAATACGATCCAAAAAGTAACAAGAAATTGCCACACGATTGCGAGAGAAAGATTGTTTTTAGGAAACGTAAATTAAAAGAAACCTTCGCAACTCCTTGAGCTTTAAAATAGAGAAAATTCCAACTTTATATCAATTCCATTATGAACCTCGTCTTACCGTTGGTCTTAGCAGAATTATTAATAGCAGTTATAGGAATAACAGTTGTTTATTCATCCGGGAATAAAAAACAACAACATATAGGTAATCCAAAGGATAAAATAAATATGAACGAAAGGTCGGAGATTTATGAAACTAGCTGTAAAGACTGTAATAAAAAGTATGTTGGACAAACTAGGCGATCTATTCAACCTAGATTCAAGGAGCACATGGCCCATCTGAGATACGGAAAAACAGAAAAATCTAGCGTTGCTCAACATGTTGTTGACAACAATCATAGGATAGACTTTAGTAACTCAAGATTAATTTGGAATGTCATAAAGAGTAGGCAACTGGATGATTTTGAAAGTGTAGAATTTAAAAAATATAGAAATAGTATGAATAGTGACAAAGGGCCTATCCCAAACAGCCCGCTCTTCTGGATAATTGCCCGTTCTTTTGGCAATAATTTAGGTATAAATAGGATACGTTCTTAGTGTTAGTTTAGTTTTAATCATCTCCCGATGATGCCAACATGGTTGGCGAAACGCGCGTCGAGTATGGTGTTCAGTGTTTTGGTGTTTGTGGAAAACCATATCAATAATCGAGGAAAAAACATGGTCACTATATTATTGTCTTGTACAATAATATTTTAAACGTTATTAAACTTTGTTTAATAAAAAAGTTTTTTTGTTTGCTTAATCCCTGGTGGAAAACATGGGCAAACATTTTCACATGGAGGTGGAATTGTGTTATGTTAGTGTAATAAATCAGAAAACTCCATGTACCTACAACCTAATTGAAGTTTAACGAAAATACACTACCAATGAGGTTCAATAAAACGTTCCGCAACGTAAACATTTGATTTAATTCGCTGTTTATTTATGCCGCAGCAGAAACCTGAATCAACAAATAAAGCACATATCTAATAAAAATAACGTTTCGCGGTAACTATTGTTGTTAGGGCGAGAGGGGCAAACAGCACCGATTTTGTATAAGGATTGGGTTAGTGTTTACTTTTATGTTAGCGCCGTGAGAAATAAAATTAGTTTATAGTATAAAGTGATAGTTGTGCTAATATACCCGTCGCCGATATACAATTGAAATACGACTTATTTAAAAAAAAACCTGAGCAATCTACTCACAGTATTAGGAGGGAGGCAATAAAATTAAAGCGATAATAATATAATTATATGCATATAAAACTTAGAAACTCTTAGTTTCATTTTTAGTTACCAAAACTGAGAGAAATAAAATCAATTGAACCACATGCTCTTAAGAATGAGATTATATAAATTGAATATATGAACACCTATTATGAGATTTGGATCAGGAGTTACTGCCCGCCAAGCAATAGTTTGAATTTCGATTACTTTGACAAACTTTAAAGCGATAAAAACTTGTATGGTGTTTGATTTACTGATTTAAGATTTATTTGGAACGGGAGATAACAGTTTATTTTCTCCCATTTCACGCAGCATGCCTTTTGGGGTAGTGAATATATACCTTGTGACAACAAAGAAAAGCTGGTATATGGAAAAACCATTATTTTATTTTCTTATGTCTACCTCCACTTTTTCTTTCAGAGATTCCCAATGCTTACTAGTATAAATATCGCCGTATCATCAGCATATTAAATGATTGTTCCATTCCTTTGTAGTGAAAACAGACAATATAAATATAACACATTGTGTTAAACAGCACTGGACCCAATACACTTCCTTGTGGAACACCGTATTCATTTGTTTTAACATCACTATATATGTTTTTTAACCTAGCACATTGTTTTCTGTTTGAAATGTAACATTTCTTATACATATACCTTCAACTTACTCCACAAGCAACTAATGACTCACAGTGTCAAGAGATAACAGATTTACAGCAATTCATTATTTAAATATTCTAGAAAATATTATGTTCTCTCTGATGTGATGACTCTAACAGTACAAAACACCAAATAATAAGCCATATTATAGAGTTTATTAATTTATATGTTATGTATAAATTAATAAACTCTATAATATGGCTTATTATTTGGTGTTTTGTTTTCCTAAATTATTTGCACCAAGAAACATCTACATCTGGGTATTTGTGAAATCTATCAAATTCTATACAGTGACTGAGTTAAAGTTTAAATTATTGCACGATTCAATTTCGTCGTTCGCATTCGGATGGCGTCCGCGTATAAAACAAATGCATCACAAAATATGATGCGTTGCTACTGTTTGCCACTAAGCATTTGTTATTAAAAGTTGTGTGAGGCGTAATATGTCCACATTTCTGTGTTTGCGAACACAATGGCGGTGCCGGTGATGTTGCTTGTTTCATGGGCCCTAGGAGACCGGGAGTCGGGTCACGCTCTGATTGTAGTTTTCGTTTCTAAATCTTAACAAGCCGCACTATCTCGTTGGAAGCTCCAATCATGCCTAAAGCACGCCGGACCTCGGCACAGAATGCTAAAATTACATTCTCATTCTGGCTTAACAAGACACTGACTTCGTTCGGGCTCAATAAACAGATAATTTATAACACTCGCAGCTCTGACCGGAATAATATATATTGCTACGTATTTATTTTTTGCTGTTTATTTACTAGCGAACAGATGCTCGAAATGTCTAGTCGTATACTCCTCGCAATAATTCATCTGAAGGATATATTTGGAAGAAAAAGCACATCCATTCTACGTTAATATATCTGTATTGTTTCCTTTTTATTTTATTTCCGCACACACTGGGCATACACATACACTTGCATACGTGTAGTTTTAAAGAACATTGAACATAATATTACAGTCGATCCTAATATTTTGCTAATCCTAATATTATTGGCCATTGAACTGTCACTTATTTCCGAAACTGAACATAGATTAATATTTTCAAGAATTATTTTCTACATGATCAGGTCCATATCTCATAGACAATTTCACACATTCACAAAAAAATGTTATTTTCCCAATTTTCAAGAAAAGAAATCGATTCAAGAAATGAGAAGGTTCTCAATTCGGCTGTATGTTTTTTTTTTGTATGTTTGTTACCTCAGAACTCAGTCATTTATAAATCAATTTTAAAAATTCTTTTATTTATGGAAATGGGGTATTTTCAAGTGGGTCCCATTTTAGTTTTATTGGCATTAGACCTTGGACTCCGAAGATATACCACAAAAATGGCGAATGCACCGGTCACAGCCCTAATTTATAGATATTTAAATTAAACCAAAAAATATTTTTTATCGGATCAAATTGTGAAAATCATTCTCGAATAAACTTAATCATCATATAAATTAATAGTAAAAACCCATTTAAAAAAAAGAAGAAAATAAACTTTAAATTAATTTAAACCTATCATTTTCTTACTTTACATAATTTGTATGATATAAAAGCTCGTCGCGAAATTTACCTATTTTATAAAAAAACATATTATTTTTTCTTAGAATTACTTATGTCAATCTCAAGTTACATATTGTATTCTTGTTTATCTACACAATTAAATCTCAAAATCTCTTAACGCTTTTATTTTCACACTGATTTTGTCCGTCTAATTTTGATTAAATTTCAGCATGCGCCATATATGGCCTCAATGCAACTCAACAACTCCTTTAATGCCATTCTCCCCGTATTTCTATCTGCAAACTGCTTCCAAATTTATATCTCCAATCTCCGTTTCTTATTTTCTCCCTGGCCTTTTCTTTTTTCTTCTCAATTATCTCTGCAAACTCCTTCCAAATTTGGATCTGCTATCCGTTTCTTATTTTCTATCAATTATTATTATTATATTATTAAATTACAAAAGCAGTGAGTAAAGAATCTGACGATTTTCAATTTGATAATATCCGAATCAAAATAAATCAACAAGCGTATCACCGAGTAGCATTCCAGAGTAGGTACGGCAGTTTCCTGTAGATGGCAGCAGGCGTGTAAAAGAAGTTAGCCGCATTCTAAAACTCTAGCAACGTTCCAGTAGAGGGCAGCAGTAGACTCCAGCATCAGTGTAAACAAACCAGTTTTGTGAAAATAGTGACTAGTGTTGTGATTCGAAAGCAAAAAGGATTAATATAAAACTACAAGGTAATTTTAAGTAAACATTGTTCCAGAGGCTTAATTCCATGTTATTAGAATAAGTTACGTAGGTTTTGGTTTAGGATAATTATAAGGTATACTGAAATGGATCCTATCCCCTATTTATATATATATATATATATATATATATATATATATATATATATATATATATATATAGATATATATATATTAGCTTTGAAATTCTTTGCTATTCATATTTATTTTGTGGAAAGTAATCTTGGGTTTGTAGCATTTCATTACATAGAAATAAGCAAATAGACGAATAAGAAAGAAAACACACTTACCAGTGCTATATCTGGACACACATACGGAAATGAACCACTATACACATGAAAACGAACCACTTAGAAGTTGTACAAGTTCTTTCACCTTTCTTGAGGATCTTCAGAGCAGTATACGATTTATTTCATTCATTTATTTGAGTTCCGTCAAAAACTAATGTCATAAAACGTCACTGCAAGTGTTGAGGTATTGGTATTTTAAATTCAAGTATGAATGATCAATGAAATAAATCGTATACTGCTCTGAAGATCCTCAAGAAAGGTGAAAGAACTTGTACAACTTCTAAGTGGTTCGTTTTCATGTGTATAGTGGTTCATTTCCGTATGTGTGTCCAGATATAGCACTGGTAAGTGTGTTTTCTTTCTTATTCGTCTATTTGCTTATTTCTATGTAATGAAATGCTACAAACCCAAGATTACTTTTCACAAAATAAATATGAATAGCAAAAAATTTCAAAGCTAATAAATATATCCAGGGTGAAAATTGGATTTTTTTCGAGAATTTTCGAAGAAACAATTAATACATACAACCAACAAATGATTTTAGTTTTGACTAAGCAAGCAATTTCTGTATCACTCCCTCTTTGAATGCTTCAGAACTCTATTGTATATATAATTCAATATTTTCCCGCATATAGTTGGAAAAAGTAGTTGTTTTTCAATAGGTTCAACAAGATTTTATGCATTTTAAAGTTTAACATCTTCTGGATAACTGTATGCCTAATGCTTTTATATATATGTTCAAATAGAACAAATATAAATAGTAGACTAGGTTTGTGTATTCTAAGAATGAGTTCCGTCAAAAACTAATATCATGAAACGTCACTGCAAGTGTTGGAGTATTGGTATTTTAAATTCAAGTATGAATGATCAATGAAATAAATCGTATACTGCTCTGAAGATCCTCAAGAAAGGTAAAAGAACTTGTACAACTTCTAAGTGGTTCGTTTTCATGTGTATAGTGGTTCATTTCCGTATGTGTGTCCTGATATAGCACTGGTAAGTGTGTTTTCTTTCTTATTCGTCTATTTGCTTATTTCTATGTAATGAAATGCTACAAACCCAAGATTACTTTTCACAATATATATATATATATATATATATATATATATATATATATATATATATATATATATATATATATATATATATATATATATATATATATATATATATATATATATATATATATATATATAGATACATATATATATAGATACATATATATATAGATACATATATATATATATATATATATATATATATATATATATATATATATATATATATATATATATATTGTTGTGTATTGAATGGGTTTTATAGCAGCTTCGTTCTAGAACCGACCCTTGAGAAAAGTAAACAGGTAATTTGATAAAATGAGCATAGCCGTAGCATAAATGGTATAAAAATGTACTTAAAATTTGTAATACTAATAAATTAATAAAATTAGATTTACCAAATCAAAATTAACGTTATAAAATAATATATATATATATATATATATATATATATATATATATATATATATATATATATATATATATATATATATATATATATATATATATATATACAGGGTGAGTCAGTTTTTTGTAGACAAACTTTAACAGGGGATAGAACGCACGTTTTTAAAAAGAGCCTATAAAAGTGCCTATAAAGATATGGCCGATCTAGCTTCCTAAGGAAGATACAGGGTGTTAAAATTTAATTTTTTTTTACATTAATGTGTAATATTTTCTGAACGGAATGATATATTCACTAAATATTTTACACATATCTTAACCTGCATAGGATCAACATGTTGTATTGTTCCTGTCGAAAATACTATAGTGGATGTTACTTTTTTCGGGTACTTCGACTATTCTGCATAATAGAACTTTTTTTTCGTACGCCACTGACATTATCTGATACATATTTCTAAAATAACGGCCCCTTAGTAACAATTTTGATCTCTTGTAATTTTGCTCTAACTATGACAGTTTTCGAGATATTGGCCGTTGTTTCTCTGACAGTGTAATGTCGTTATTATAATTTTTTTTTCTCGAATTTTCTTTATGACTTATAAACGAACGCTTAGATTTTTTCATGTTTGGGGGATAATGCCTATTAATTAAGGCGCATAAAACAAGCGGTAAGAATGTTCAAAAACTTGCACAGTGGCGGGGTGGAAGGGGTGCTCCACCCCTTTCGTAAACAGAACTTCTACGCCAAAGAATATTTAAAAAAAACTGTTATTTTCATTATCTACATACAGTTTAACAAAAATAATGTCCCTTCTTCTGTTTCGAAATTCCTGTGCGGTTCCTAGTTATTTTGATTTTTAGTGTTTGATGTGGTACAAAATTAAGTAATTTATTTATTAGCAATAATAATTATCGGCTAAATATTTAATTCTTTCAACGAAACCTACCTAAATATGGTTTGTTAAGGATTCTAAAAAGCCGAAATCTCTTTATCTCTTTCCAAGTAATTACAATTACAAACAAAAACATTAGATGAACATTGATGTTAATGTTTATGGAGATATAAACATTTTTGAATTTATAGCAATATTTAATTAACAATAATAATTGTGGAATAAATAACAATTGTTAGCAATAATGATTTATAAATAACAATTACAAGAATTAATAACAATAACACTAGTACCTACATACATAAAATTAGATACTTTGTTCAAAATGTAAACCGTTCTTCTCAATACACATTTCACTGCGACGTATCATAGAACGTCTTAAGTTAACTAAATGATGCACCCTTATTTCATTGCAAGCATCTCTAATGCGATTTTGAAGTTCCTCAAGTGTATTAACCGGAGTGGTATACACTATTTCCTTAATGAATCCCCACACAAAAAAGTCAAGTGGTGTTAAATCGGGGGATCTGGGAGGCCACGCCACTGGACCTCCACGACCTATCCACCTCCCTGGATAGTTATTGTTTAGCCAATTTCTTACATTTCTGCCATAATGGGCCGGGCACCCATCAAGTTGAATCCAAGACTGTCTTCTTAAATTCAAAGGAATGACTTTCCATATATTACCATGGTGTTCTTCTAAAAATTGTAGGAAATTTTCTGAATTTACACGTTGTGGCAAGAAATAAGGTCCAAACACGTGGTTGCCGTAAATTCCAATCCAGACATTTGTACTAAATTCATGTTGAAAACTTCGTGGTCGAATGGCATGTGGGTTTTCATGTGCCCATACATGCAGATTGTGAAAATTTACTATACCACGACGAGTAAAACAAGATTCATCAGTCCACAGTATATTGGATAAGAAATCCCTATTATTTTGAATGGAGTTAAGAACCCACCTATAATAAGTAAGTCTTCGTTCAGCGTCACCTGGACATAAACCTTGAACAGGTTGAAAATTATATGGGCGTCTGTGATCCCGTTTTAAAACCCGGGAAATTTTACTTTGGGAAATACCAAGAGCAATAGCAGCACGTCGAGTACTTGTCGTTGGGTTCCTATTAAATGCCCGCAATATACGGTCTCTATCTCGTCCACGGTTGTTCTGTCGGCCCCCGGGTACATTTTTCAAACCCTGGTTAACAAATCGACGGTGGATACTCACAAAAACGGAATGATGAGGTTGTCGTCTATTTTGAAATCTTCTTCGATACTCCCTAGCTGCGTATCTTGAATTCCCATTTGCGAACCCATAAATAAAATGAATGTCGGCTTGTTCGCTATTTGTAAATGTAAACGGCATGTTACACTAATTAAAATCTGGCAAATCACATAAAATAACTTTTTAATCTTAAA
Organism: Tetropium fuscum; assembly: GCA_964058915.1. Classification (NCBI taxonomy): domain Eukaryota; kingdom Metazoa; phylum Arthropoda; class Insecta; order Coleoptera; family Cerambycidae; genus Tetropium; species Tetropium fuscum. The sequence goes on along the minus strand of CAXKVY010000211.1, from coordinate 757,255 downwards.
AATAATAATTAATAACAGTGAAAATATTCAAGATGAAGCAAAATTGTTTGTAGATAAACTTGTAATACGTCAAACTGTCGTTTCAAAATATGACATAATGCTTACTTGTTTTCCAAGTAGTATAATATTTTGTTGCAATTATTGTATTGTAAGTACATTTGTAATTTAACAGATTTCAACATATAAAAGTATTGTATTTGATTAAGGCTTGATATAACAAATATTTATTTTGACTACATTGGAAAAAGATAAGAGATTTCGGCTTTTTAGAATCCTTAACACACCATATTTAGGTAGGTTTCGTTGAAAGAATTAAATATTTAGCCGATAATTATTATTGCTAATAAATAAATTACTTAATTTAGTACCACATCAAACACTAAAAATCAAAATAACTAGGAACCGCACAGGAATTTCGAAACAGAAGAAGGGACATTATTTTTGTTAAACTGTATGTAGATAATGAAAATAACAGTTTTTTTAAATAGTCTTTGGCGTAGATGTTCTGTTTACGAAAGGGGTGGAGCACCCCTTCCACCCCGCCACTGTGCAAGTTTTTGAACATTCCTACCGCTTGTTTTATGCGCCTTAATTAATAGGCATTATCCCCCAAACATGAAAAAATCTAAGCGTTCGTTTATAAGTCATAAAGAAAATTCGAGAAAAAAAATATAATAACGACATTACACTGTCAGAGAAACAACGGCCAATATCTCTAAAACTGTCGTAGTTAGAGCAAAATTACAAGAGGCCAAAATTGTTACTAAGGGGCCGTTATTTTAGAAATATGTATCAGATAATGTCAGTGGCGTACGAAAAAAAAGTTCCATTATGCAGAATATCCGAAGTACCCGAAAAAAGTAACATCCACTATAGTATTTTCGACAGGAACAACACAACATGTTGATCCTATGCAGGTTAAGATATGTGTAAAATATTTAGTGAATATATCATTCCGTTCAGAAAATATTACACATTAATGTAAAAAAAAATGAAACTTTAACACCTTGTATCTTCCTTAGGAAGCTAGATCGGCCATATATTTATAGGCACTTTTCTTTTTAAAAACGTGCGTTCTATCCCCTGTTAAAGTTTGTCTACAAAAAACTGACTCACCCTGTATATATATATATATATATATATATATATATATATATATATATATATATATATATATATATATATATATATATATATATATAGACCAAATGTAGGTACTTAGTGCTGGACGAGGCACTCGTGTTGATATACCTATCAAAACTCCCAAGCCTCTCAATTAATGTGAGCAGCCCGCGTATTAGCGCGCTAAATCAATAGCTACAGAATATAAATCATCTACGTAAGTACCGATAGTTGTAGCTGCTGCGAGGCCCATTACTGCGAGGTAATGATTTGCATTTTTAACATTGTAGCCTTTATTTCACATTACCCCATAATGAAACGTTAGCAACCGGTAATGGCCACGTTTACCACGTGTTTACAGTCGTAAACAACTATTTAAAAATGCATAGGAACACATTCGCCGTTCTGAATGAGTAGCGATCCATTCGACAAACGCATCAGCCACTACAAAATATTGGAAAAAATACAAAGGTCGTTGCATTTTAAAACGACACGAATATATTGTTTACTAAAGTAAATAAAGGTAATATGGTAACTCCTCATCGAACGTTGTGGACATTATGCAACGTGTGGCACAGGAGGGCGCCAGCAACCACTGCGGATAAGCAGGATAAAAGGTATAAGACATTTCCGTCATTTTCTATCACTTGTGTCGACGATGCGGGACCGGACCAAAGACCAAACCAATGACCAATCGATTAACCGCGTACGATCTCTTGCCCCCATTTTTCGCATATTATGCTAACACGATGTACACGCAGTGCTGAGCCATATCATAAATTTCGTTGGAAATGTTACCCGCCGATGAAACACACTTGGGACTGTGACACTTTGCAAAAAGTACAATGGTAGCGCAACATCGCAAAATAAAACAAGCTGAAAAGGTGTGCTCAAACACATTGTGTATTCACAGATGAGCTGTTTCATTAGAAACAACGGAGGGAAGCAGACTCATATTATCTCCGGGCATATCTCTGAAGGGTGGATGGTCAACTAAATGGATCCCATGTTTTGTTTTTATCTAATGTAATTACATTCTCCGACAACATTGACTGTGAAAATGCATTTGTGTTGTAATTTTCAGTTTGCTAACTGCAGTTCCCCGCAGTTCGGTTATACGGTTCGTGATATTGCCTAATTAAGGAGATATTAACGGGATTAAATAGCGGAAATGCTTTTAATTTCAACTAAATTGTGATTACTATAATTAAGTGACTACTTTACTCAACTTAACTATAATGCAACCTTCGAGAACTGGTAAAAATAAATTTATTAAGTATGCCATTAGTTCGGAATGCTCTGTGATTACTACCGCGAATACTAAATTTAAATTTACATTCCCTGATTTAGGGGATATTATACGAGCTGGAAAATTAGCATTTTTAAATTGAAACAGAAGATCAACAGACACTAAATGTTCCACACTGCTGATAATAAATAACTTCTAATGCCTTGCCTTGTTAAAAATTATTATCTTTTGTTGGTCTTCTACGCGGTAGAAAAATGGTTCTCGCTTTTTAGACAGTTTAATTATAACTTTAAATTGAATACTAAACGCTAGTAAGAAAGTCGACGGCTAAATATATGGAACAATATGAAATACGTGTATATACATCAACACTATTCTTGTGATAATTAATAATGGATTTTCAGAAACTTATGGCAGATATGGTAAAATATGAAGAAATGGTGAAAACAGTTAGGGATAAGATGTATCAAGAAATATATGGTGAGACTCTTCAGAACAATGTATAACAAAGTTTCGTCTCTAAACAATAATTGATGTCAAATATTATGTCTCATATAATTATCCCAATAATATCCCCCTCTGAGTTCGGATCCCCTTCTGCGTTCGGGGCCACAATTGTAGAATAGATCCAGGGTACCTCCTACCTGTCGTAAGAGGCGACTAAGGTAACTGAATGGGACCGCCTAGCCGCTTAGACTTAACCGGTAAGATCTTCAAAGTTATGCTGGGCGGGCGTTGGTGGCACTTGGATGGGTGACCTAGGCAGGCTTGGGCCCGGACTGTGGCGTCTGCCCGAGACCTGGGAACACTCAACACATCTGCCGCGGACGCGTGGTCCCAGATAAATGGTATGATAGTATGGTTCTGAGTTACCGAGATTAATTACTCTGCTCCTCATTACCATTTATCTGGGACCACGCGTCCGCGGCAGATGTGTTGAGTGTTCCCAGGTCTCGGGCAGGCTTGGGCCCGGACTGTGGCGTCTGCCCGAGACCTGGGAACACTCAACACATCTGCCGCGGACGCGTGGTCCCAGATAAATGGTAATGAGGAGCAGAGTAATTAATCTCGGTAACTCAGAACCATACTATCATACATACAAATTGTAGAGACTTTGCCACCAGGCCACCCGTAATAAATAGGATGGTTTGAAGAAAAGTACTCAAGTAAAAAGGAGGAATGCACAAATGGCCTAATGAGGCCTAAGTGCTGTGGTGGAATGAGAGTGTAACACTACCTTCCACTACACTCCGACCCATATACATACATGATCCCAATATATAATTTTATCCTTATGCTTTAGAAACGACTATGTTACACCAGTGATTATGGAATTATGTTTCTTGGAGTGATGTGTGAACATGTTCCAGAAGGTAACTCAGATATGGCAGGCAGATATGTATTTTAAATATATTCGTTAGTTTACAGCCAAAAGAAAACTGAGTGCAAAAAACAAATACACGTTTGACTGCGTTGACTGAAACACCGACTCCGCTCCGTAATGTCTCATGAGTTTAGAGCGGCCATGTTTAGATGCGTGAAGTTGACCCGAAAAAAAATCGGGCTGCGTGGTAAAACGGCTAAATCGATTGTCTATCGTTAGACCACGTTTTACCACCGATTCATTTCGTTTTACCACCTTCCAATTTATTGTTACAAAAAAAAATCGGGCCAACTTCACAAGCCCGAAAAATTTCGCGGGCTGGGTGCTGGGTGGTAAAACGTCTCGTTCGATACACCATCGTAAGACCACGTTTTACCACCAACAAATTTTTTTACTACCTTTAGAAATGAAGATATTGAATAAACAAATTTTTGCAACGGAAAATGTGAAAAATCAAATGGGTGGCTTCACAGGGGTTGAAAAGGTTCTATAACTTTTTGCCATCCCGAGAAAAAGTTTTACCACCCCACAGTGTCAATTTACCACCCCCTATGGAAATGCGCACGCGCGTTATGCATGTGTAAAAATCGGGCCAACTTCACATGCACACAAAAAGGACAAGTGTGCCCTCCAGGGGCTTAAAATGTAAATGTAAATGTCCACATGTACTTAAAAACCACAAGGGTGCCCTCTAGGGGGATGAAAAAGTTTGACCATTTTTTATCACCCCGAGAAAATATTTCACCACCCCACCAATTTATTTTACCACTCCCTGTAAAATAGCCCGCGCGATACATATGTGTAAAATTCGGGCCAACTTCACATTCACACAAAAACGACAAGTGTGCCCTCCAGGGGGATGAAAACGTTTTACCACTTTTTACCACCCCGAGAAAATATTTTACCACCCTACCAATTTATTTTACCACCCCCGTGAAATGCGCACGCACGTTACATATATTTGTAAAATCGGGCCAACTTCACCCTTTTTATTTTTCTGTGCATGTGTAGTTGGCCCGAATTTTATGTAACTTTCATAGCGCGCGGGCTGTTTTCAAGGGGTGGTAAAATGAAAGGGTATGGTGGTAAAATCGTTTCTCGGAGTAGTAAAAAGTGGTAAAACCTTTTCATCCCCCTGGAGGACAGACACCCTTTTCTATTTTCCGAACATGTGAAGTTACCCCTATTTTACAAATATATGAAACGCGCGTGCGAATTTCACGGGGGTGGTAAAATAAATTGGTAGGGTGGTAAAATATTTTCTCGGGGTGGTAAAAAGTGGTAAAACGTTTTCATCCCCCTGGAGGGCACACTTGTCGTTTTTCTGTGCATGTGAAGTTGGCCCGAATTTTACACATATGTATCGCGCGGGCTATTTTACAGGGAGTGGTAAAATAAATTGGTGGGGTGGTGAAATATTTTCTCGGGGTGATAAAAAATGGTCAAACTTTTTCATCCCCCTAGAGGGCACCCTTGTGGTTTTTAAGTACATGTGGAGTTGGCCCGATATTTACACATATGCATAACGCGCGTGTGCATTTCCAGGGGGTGGTAAACTGATATTGTGGGGTGGTAAAACCTTTTATCGGGGTGGCAAAAAGTTGTAGAACCTCTTCAACCCCTGTGAAGCCACCCTTTTGATTTTTCACATTTTCACAAAATTTGTTTATTCAATATCTTCATTTCTAAAGGTGGTGAAAAAAAATTAATTGGTGGTAAAACGTGGTCTTACGATGGTGTATCGAATCAGACGTTTTACCACCTAACCCGCGAAATTTTTCGGGCTTGTGAAGTTGGCACAAGTTGGTGATTTTTTTTATAACAATAAATTGGAAGGTGGTAAAACGAAATGAATCGGTGGTAAAACGTGGTCTAACAATAGATAACCGATTTAGCCGTTTTACCACGAAGCCCGAATTTTTTTCGGGCCAACTTCACGCACCTGCCATGTTTACCGTTGCAAAAAGAAATTATAATACAAATGCTCTTGCTAACGCATAATCATGATCGGGTCCAATCTACAATTTATATGAAAGTATGTCTTATGGGCCTCTGTCTCATTTATATTCATTTTAGCCATCAGCTGCATGGTTAAAAAGCCTTAAAAGTGATTTAGTCGATTTAAAGAATTAAAGCGTCCGAACGGTTACGGCTACATTTAAATTCCAATTTATGTCGACAGGGTGACATCGAGTAAAAACGATAAGGACACTCGCGGCGGAAATTGAATATTTCTCAATTTTAATCAAGCATTTATGAAATATTGCAATAGCTTTTTGTTTATCTTATAAGACTCAATTGGAACATTACTGCAGATAGATGCCTATAGAACAACAAAAATTATTATTACAGAAATAGAGGAATCAGTTTCCAGGATTTAGGACTTGGCCCTTTCATAGAAAATTAAGGAAACAGGAGTCCCTTATACAAGAAATTAAGTATTTTTTACAGGAAAGTAATAGGAATCTTTAAAGGGTGTTGTCAAATTCCCGTCCGCAATCGCAATAGGTTTGTAACGGTGTTCCGAAATGTTGGAAATATAGTAATATGTGATTTTTGTCAATTCGTGTCTGATTGTGAGAGCATTTCTGGTTGGTGTTTCGAAAATTTCTATGTTTATGCGTTCAAAAGGCGTCTTTAACATTTCGTTAATCACTAATGGATTACTAAGATTTTTTCTACAAACTTTTGTCTTTTGACAAATTTGACAATTTTTTTTATATTTTTCAACGTCTTTGGTTAAGCCTGACCAGTTATATTTTTCTCTAAGTTTAAATTATGTTTGCCTGAGTGGCACTCTTCAATTATTATAAGAATTTCGTCTTTGGCGTTCTTGACGATGTTTTGACATATTTTCATTTTAATTCTTTCTCTGCAAATATAAAGGATAACATTGTTTAAAAAATGGGTAAATCTGAATTATTTTCTATGCAATAAGTTTGCGAAATGTCTATTTCGGTAGGCAAATTAAGCAGAGGAAACAGACGTTACAGAAATGATTTAATAAAATTAGATGACTTGGTATCTAGGTACATATTATAATATTTTGCTATGCTACCTAGTTAGTAAGATAATATGGTTCCTGGTCCCTTTCTATTGAACAGTATACATAAAAGAATTATTAAAATGCATATCTAGACCATTGTTGTTCAACTGGAAATATTTAAAATTATCCAATAATTACAAAACTATTAAAATCCACCCTGTATACTTGATTATACGGCTAATCAAATAATAGGCTTGAAGAAGCCATTAATCAACCGGTTGACATATCGATTATTTGATTTATCCGTTATTTGAGAAACGCATTTCCTCTGTAAAGAGGGTTTCCCCAAAGGCAATTAAGGACTGGAAATCAGTCGCGAATTTTCCCCGTGAATTTGGCCACGGTTCTTAAAAGTTCCGCCACCTATACATTACGCGTGTTGCAAGAGTTTTATATTAAAATTTTCATGCCGGTATATTTCATTTTATATGGAGTTAAGTCCAGGACCTGGCCATCGGGGTAAACCGGAACAGTAATCTGAAATGAGGTGAGAACTTGGTGCAGCGACAACTTTGGTTTAGCAGCATTTTCAATAATTGCATGCCTCGATGCATAAAGGGTAATTTGACCAAATCTAACAGCTTTTCCAAACATAGTTTCAATGTACCTTTATTCAAATAGGCACGTAATACGAAATTGCTTATATTCACTTCAATGAAGTGACGCAACTTTTGGCATGACCCTTGCCGCAAATTGGATGTAATAAATATATAATAGTAATAGTAAGCTGTAAAAACTAACACCTTAATGACTGACATATTCATTTATTTGAAAACGGCAGATTATAAGAGAATGAATATGTTGTTCGGATCTGGGTATGAAAAAAATTCTAATTTTCGACTTGGGGGAGGGACCGCTCGAACCGCCATCTCGTGCATAAAAGATACAAATAGTTTTTTGATAATAACTCCGCAGCAGTTGATCCAACGACGAAAATGTGTTTATCGGAGTTAAAGAAGACAAAAGTAGTTAAGTAAAGAGAGTTCTAACTCCCCCCACCACTAACACAGTCCGAGCTGATGTCAGTGATGGCGTCGAGAAATTCCTCACATTTTTTTATAAGTCTAATATGTAACGAGTTACAGCGGCGGAAGATTGCAAAAGGATGGAAAAACATTTGTAAAACATGTAAAACATTTTCCCAAAAAACAGTAACACCCCATTTTTGGCGGTAAATTTAATAAGAACAATTTACTCTTATTTTTTATGTTTTTCCACACCACAGTAAGATTATACAGAGATTTTTCTTTAAGTACTCTTATTTCAGTAGTCGGTTCGTGGATCATCTGGAAATATTCTGGGCATGTGCTATCAAATACTTAGTACACACGTTTAAACAAGATGAAACATACAAATTTATTATAAAGTTACTCAATGCAGGAAGAAATGCATGAATATTTGCATAATATATTTAATGATTCTCAAAAAACAGAATATTCAAGAATAAGTAGTAATTATTAGAAAAGATTAATAATAATTGATATTTTTATAAACAGAAACATGAAACATAATTAATATACTAACCTTTTAGCTATGTAATATCTTACTACAAATAAGATATAATTTTACAGCTAAATAAAATGAGAAATATATTTGTTAGAAAACAACTAGCTCCATCTGTAGGTCTATTTGATTATTTAAACAGTTGTGATCTGTGGCTCCATCTATTGGTATATACTACAGTTAAATATACTAATATGGTAGATGTGAAATGTTTCCATTAATATTGAATTTATCAGTTTTTTTATCATGTGAATATCCTATTTTAAACTCATATCAAAGGTGAAGAAATTTGGTGAATACTTACCTTTTTATGTCCCAAAAACACTGCAATTTTTTTATGTAAAATATTTATTTTTTTGATCTTATTTGGACTTAATATCGAAAAAGCACCCTAATTTTCAATTGAAAATTCTCGCTTCAAAATAATCGCTTTTTTAAAAAAGTCGGTGGGCTTTTTGTTCGTTGAAATCTCTACTTTCTGATGGTGTAAAAAATATACATTACTTAGTACTAGTAAATATACATACATAAATATACATACATTACAACTATTTTTCCATAGGACTTGTAGTTTTGCCGAAAATCGACATAAACTTCTTTCAATAAGTTGCTTTTTTAACAATCGTCGTTGTTTTTATTTTAAATGTCCACTATATATATATATATATATATATATATATATATATATATATATATATATATATATATATATATATATATATATATATATATATATCTATATATATATATATATATATATATATATATATATATATATATATATATATATATATATATATATATATATATATATATTTATAATCTATCTCCATTGTAATTGATGTATTTAATTTAATTTAAATTTTCTTAATGTCTAGTTGTAGTTTCGCTGTAGATTTCGATTTCTGTGACAGGTAATGTCATTAAAATGTTGGTATTAAAACATTGGAATTTGGAATATTTACAATAATTATGCTAATATCATGTCTTATCTCATTATTAGTTTATTTTGTATGGCATCTTGCTGTCTTATTTTGGTCAAAACATACATTATCAGTGAACTTGTACTATGATCGCTCGAGTCATGCCAATAATTTTACGCTATTAGTTAAATGTATACCTAATACTTTTATCTAGTATTTGATTGTGATATTGATTTGTAACTTATTACGTATTTCTACACCTATTTTTATGTATGAGTACACATCAATTTTATAACAATAATATGGCATATTTTAAATTATATTCATCGTTGGATGTTTACTTTTTACCCTACATTATAATAATGAATATTTGTGTTAAAATTTCGTTAAACTAATAATATTTGTAAATATCAGAGTTTGACACTTAAATATCGTCTGGCTAGGGAATATTAAAAATAGATACTCGCGACATTTTATGTGAAACAGAACAACACGGTGCGCTATATCCTGTCCGACAGGTAATTTTTGTATACTGGGTGTCCCAATTTAATTTATCAGCCTGAATAAAAATCGCGAGTGACATTTCCGAGAAAAAAAATTCCGACAAAAGTGTTCAGTTTGAAGGGGGACATTCGATGCCACTGACCGTGGGTGTGGGAGGTACAGTGCCGTTCAATTGAGAGCAAACGATTTTTTAAATTAATGTGAAACAGGCTTTCAGGTAATCAGAACTCGATTGTCAATTTTATTTGTCAGTTTACTAATAATTATTCTATATTTTGAAGTTTTCCTTATAATTATTATTATTATTATTATTATGCCGCGCTTAACTGAACCGCGAAAAATGAGAGCTGTGATGTTACTGCAGAACGAATGGTCAATGCAAGCACTTGCAGATACTTTGAATGTGAGTAAAGGTTGCATTTACAAAATTAAGCAAAAATGGAATGGAGAAGGAACTGTTGAGTACGTTCATAGAGAGGGCCATCAGAAATTCAGTACTATGGAGGAAGGCGAACTCGTCCTTGACCACCTCCGACAGAATCCTTTTGATACAGCAGTGACTGCCTGCTTCTTAACAAATTTTCCTGCTTCGGTGCAAACCGCAAGACGACGTATCAGAGCATCTGAGCATCTGAGCTGAAGAATTTTTCGGCTGCAAATAAAGTTGCTCTGTTTCCACGGCATAAGGAGCAGAGGTTAAACTTTGCCAACCAATTTGTCGGCGTGCCACAGAACACAATTTTTGAGACGAAATAGTTTTTCAATCCTGCTATGATGGCTCTGTGCGTGTATACCGCCCAAGAAATAGCCGATATGAAGAGCGCTATATAAATCCTACAGCTCGTAGTGGTCGCTTCTCTATCAACGTGTGGGCATGAATATGTTGCCAAGGAGCAGGTGTTACTTGGAGAATCAGAGAGCGTCTTACTGGTCAAAGCTACGCTCGCATTTTGGAATATGTTATGTTACCTTCCGTTTCCATTTTATATCCCGACTTCACTTTCCAGCAGGAAAATATTTTTTTTTCCTCTTTCCTTTTTCCATATTTCAATTAAATTTATATTTCAGGATAATTCCTCTATTCGCAAATCACGAGTTGTTACTGAATGGCTGAATACAAACCATTTTAACACTCTGCCTTGGCCCTCTAAGTCGCCGGATTTAAATCCGATAGAAAATGTATGGGCACAAATGGAAAAAGACATGTATAGCAGAAATTTCCGACCAGCGAACGTAGAAGAACTGTGGTAGGCGATTGAAAATACCTGGGAAAATATTGGCGAGGATTACACCAGGACACAAATATTGTCTATGAGAAATAGACTTCAAAAAGTTTATTTAGCTTCTAAAATAGAAATTTTGAATTTTTCTTTCGCGAATGGTGCGCTTCCGAGAAAAATCGCAAGAGATGAAAAGTTCTTAGAATTTTGCATATAATACCATGATTTTTAAAAAAATTAATTTTAATTAAGTTTAATAAACCAGAACATTGTGCAAAAATCCATGTACTTATTTATAGTTTCTATTTAAATGTAATTTAAATTTTTTGCAATTGTCCAAATTGACTCGAAATAAGTAGGACTAGGGGATTTTAGGGCCACTGATTATCGGATTGTCAAAATAAATATTCAAGATGGTTCTATTCGATTTGAAATCCGTATATAGACAATTTTTATGGGAGGCTCGAAGAAGGCGGAAAACTTACTATACAAAAATAAATTTTCTACACAAAAATATTGCATATATTTTCTCATTTCGAGATATTAATTTAGATTTTAGTTCAAATTGTTGCTTCGTGCCACAGGCAATTGTGCCGCCTTAAAATATTATTATGTAAATAACTGAATAATTAATTCACTTGATATGTGAAATGAAATATCAACAGTCAGTTTCCAACAATTTCACTCATATTTCACTCCTCTCTAGTGCGAAGGCATCCTATATTTTCTGATCGTCCAGAGATGTTACCAAAGAAATAATACAATACAAAAATAGACTGGAACTCTGCATCGTTAGTATGAAGATCCGTTTAGAGTTTCTACTCCAGAAAGATATCGATGCGTATTCCTCTGCAGATTAATATTCTTTAGTTCGTTAGTGACCGTGTAATCCGACATTATGTGGAGTAATCCTGCATGTAACGCATCGGATCCTGACCGGCAGATAACCGAAGCTTGACTCATTTCACACTCGGCCGAGCCCGGAGTCTGGACCCGCGCCCGGACTTGTCCGCTTCGAAAGGCAATGGCCTGATTGGATAAATCATTGTACTATTGGTTCCACAAACATGCTTCCAAGCATAAACAGGCACAGTCTACAACTTGATTGAAAAATAAATGCTCTCTATTATGACTGAAGGATGGGATGTCTCTTTGTCCTGGATGTTCTATTTCAGCTTGTGTCTAGTGACGAAATCTGAATTAGTGTCTTAAATCTATACATTGATTCTATATTTCTGTCTCGTCTAGAAATTATAGTTCATTTTGTTTAGTAACTATTTTGCTTTCAACGTTTTATTTATTAGTACACAGGGTGTCCCGTAATAACGTTTAACTGTAGATTTCCTGTAGAAAATTAAGACGGGTTTTTCGTAGTAAATTTTTCAAAATAGCACTCTCCTGTCCAGCTTAAAGTTGAGTCTCAAAAAGCGGTTTTTAATTTCATTTAAAAATAACGTAATTGGAAAAAGACGAAATTTGGCACATCTCTGTTACTTATCAAAAGGCATCCAACGAAATTATTTCATCCACCTATCATGTACACAAATAGGGGAAATTAATTACCCTTATTGAAATTTTAAAATATATTTCTACCTGCTATTTTTTACAATTAAAAAAACAACTAAACATTATGATTCATTTAGAAACTTCTAAGTGGTAAATCAAAAGCGATTAGAACGATTATATTAGTATAAAATATTAAAAGTAGGCATGGTGTAAAATTATAATTTGACAATATTACGTTGTTTATTGAATTAGATTATCATTCCTTGGTACTTAATACTACATACAACACACATCAAAAGAATCTAGGGGGCAACACATTTTGTGAGGATAAATAAATTTTAGATGAAACTAGTAGATAGTAACTAATAAAAATAGTTACTGTTATGGTTTTAAACAGTTTTAGTCAAGAAAAATTTACAAATAACTGCAACTTGAGACAAGGAAAAAAAATAAAGAAAAGTTACGAAAAAGAGCAATTAACTTCTTTGCTAAAGAATGCCAAAACGAATAGTTAATACAAAGTGTAACCTCTGGGACCGCTTCTTCACCGCTCTGCATCTACGTAGCATGCTTAAAATTAAATTATTTATGTCTTCCTGAGGTATGTTGTTCCACTCCTGTATAAGACACTCAGTAAGATTATTCCGGTTCTGAAACACCACATTCTGGTGTAAAAGGCATCTACCTAGCATGTCCCAAACGTGTTCTACAGCATTTAGGTCGGGTGACTGTGCAGGCCATGGCAAAATATTAATGTGCTAGTTTTCAAGATAATCTTGCACTATTCTCGCCGTATGTGGACGGGCATTGTCGTGCATGAGAGTAAAATCATTTCCAATTTCTGCCCCATATGGAAGCACAACAGGTGTAGGAATAGTATCCCGATAATCAATTTCATTTAAGAAGCCATCCAGAGAAACGAGCCGCGTTCTAGCTACAGTTCTTTGTGTAGCACCACCCTAAATCATACCAATTGCACGCCACTGTGTCCCGCGGTCTAAATGATGTCTTTCCATGTTCTACAAAGTACGAACTTACTTCTACACCAAACGTCACCATGACAATTAATTAAAAGAAACGAGAAGCAACTTATGGGTTTAGGCATTCTGATAAAAGACGCCATTTTCTCGTGAAACATGAAGTTAACTTTATAAACAAATAGCGTCAGATGGTGACAAATCGAATGAAAAACAGTATGGCGTAAACGTGCAATAATTATATTTTTATTCATTGTCGTAACATGAACATGACGTGTCCCCTAGATTCTTTACATATAATTTTGCCCCATACCGAAACAATCAAAGGAGTATGTAATGGTTTTCTAACTGATCCTCATATTGATGAGAAAAAAACTTTTTTAACATATGCACAAAAAATCTTTAAATATTTAAAACACCAAGACAAATATGTTAGTTTGCTACTAATGGATGAAATTCACATTGATCGATTTCGAAACAGTTAACAGTTAACCATTTAAATTATTCTTTACCTGTGTTTTTCACTCCTGTGTTAGACTCCGATAGATTTATGCAGTAATATCTTTGTATAGTTTGATCTTTTTATTGATCTCCAAAACTACATTAAAACGATTTCAGACATACCTACCTAAATAACTACATAAAGCCCGTAATAACATAAGTATCTCGTAGGTCTCCGGATGGTGACGTCTTTGTCCTTGTATTAGAGGTGTTGTTGCTTCATTGCGAATGTACCACGACGCTTTGACGATGCTTCGAAGTACTTTATTCTGGAACGTTTGAATTAATTTAATGTTGGATTTCTTACTGCATCCCCAGAGTTGGAACCCTTAAGTGCATATTGGCTTCAGAATTTGCTTGTAGATAAGCAGTATTGACAACTCAGAGTGACGTCCAAGGAGCCAATACATTTGTCTGAATTTGAGGTTTAATTCCTCACGTTTATTCTTCACATATGTTTTCCATCTAGGGTCATGCCTAGATACTTTGCTTCGTTGGCATGTGGGATTGTTTGCTGGTTGACAATCACTGAAGTATAGTCATATTTCTTGTTGGTGAAATTGACGTGAATCGATTTCGCCTCATTTAATTTGATGCGCCATTTCTTTGTCCATTGTTGACTGCTGTTTGAGGTTTGTTCGTGGCTGTTTGTATGTCTTGGTCAGCAGCGAGCAGAGCAGTGTCATCGGCGAATGTTGCCGTAACAACTCCGTCGCTTTGTGGGATGTCGTTGGTGTACAGCAGGTAGAGAACAGGTTCAAGGACACTGCCCTGAGGTACTCCAGCACAAATCTTCTTGAGATCAGATTATTCTTCTCCATATTTAACTCTGAAGTGACGTTCAGTAATGTATAAATGAAGAATTTGGCTAATTTGTCGTGGCAAATATTTTTCTGCATTCCAGGCCCTGATGCCACAGTCGGTCAAATGCTTGGGCCACATCTAGGAATATCGTTGCGCAGATCTTTTTCTCTTCTAGTGCTCTCTCAATTATATCGGTAATTCGATGCACTATCCATAGTTGAATGCTTATTACGGAATCCAAACTGGTGGGATGGAATAACCTGCTTTTCCTCATGATTGGTTTGAGTCTCTGCAAAAGGAGCTTTTCCAACAGCTTGGAGGGACACCCTGTATATCTTTTTATATTAGGTAACTTTTATGGTATGTATATGGGTGTGAGACCTTTTTATTTAATTAAATGAATGCCCAAATAATGTCGTCGTATTCGCGTGAAGTGGATTGACCTGGCTGTGAGTTTTAAGAATAAATAAAAGCGAAGTATCTATAAAACGTGAAGGGCACTAGATGTGGCAAACGATGCTTCTTCAAAATAAAGGATTTTATAACTTCCATTATAAGGATTAATTTTAGAGTGCAGACTATAAAAACACTACATCTAAGAAAATCCCGAATGGCTACCGTATTGGATTTGCTTTAAGCTTTAGCGCTATCTTTGACTGGTCTGGAAGCTGACCTCACCCTATGGCAAAACAGATAAGCAATAAAGACGTTTTACTGCACTACCCCTGAAGCATTTTCATTTGACAGATGTGCGCGTCATAATTATGAAACGCTGTAATTGCCAGTGAAAGATTGCGTCGTTCTAAACGCAGCTACTGCTAGACTTCTTTTTACAATTCGATATGTGAAATTGCCAATGAAAAGAAGCATCAAAGTTAAATTGAACTACTTCAGTTTTGTTTCTTAGTGTTTGTTGGTTTAGTGTCGCTTTGAAAGTTTAAGCGTATTTATTTATACTGACTCGTCTTGCATACAATATAAAATATAAGGGATGCGAACTTTCCGTATTAGATTACTTTCGAAATTGTGAGCAACTTTTATATTTTATTTTAAAAGTTTTCCTTGGCTATTTCTCTCGATTCTTGAATCTTCTAGGAGTTCACCCAACTTTACGTACTACATGTCTCTCGCACGTACTTTTTAACTATTTCGAAACATGTAAAAGACATTAGAATTCTCTAGGTATTTTACACGCAGTTTCTATACCGATGCACTGAAAATATATACTCTATACTAATAAATAAAATTGACGTGTCTGTTTCTAATGTCAAAATAACAGCTTTTTACTGAATGCATATATTATAACCAAAAACATTTTTTTAAATTTTTTGTCTGCTTGTCTGTGTGTTTGTTCCGGCTAATATCCGAAACGGCTGGACCGATTTTGACGGGACTTTCACTGGCAGATAGCTGATGTTATAAGGAGTAACTTAGGCCACTTTTATTTTAGAAAAACAATTAGGGTTTAGCGCAAAAAAAAATCCGTGAAATTGTGGATAAAATCCGATCCTCGAAACGGCTGGACCGATTTTCACGGGACATTCTGTGGCAGACAGCTGATGTTATAAGGAAAATAATTTAGGCTACTTTTATTTTTAAAAAAGAATTAGGGTTCCGCGCAAAAAAATTAAGATACAGATTTTTCAAATACAAATATTTCTTTTACTATTAAGACTGAAGTGAAGTAAAATAGTTTTACATCAAGCATTGGGTTAACTACTCTCCATCGTTATCTTAGGAACGTAATATTTCTATAAACATTTCAAGGGGCAAACAGAAACGTAAGTTTATTAGAGTAAAGATTTGTTGGCTTATTTCCTTACAGTCAGTTCTCAAACAAAAATGCCTAACTCTTCAACAACAGGTAACACAAGTTCTGAGAGTGAACTAAAATCAACGATAAAATTTGAAACCAAAAAACGGCCTATGTGCATTTTTTGTAAAATGTAGAAGCTTCTGTAGCACATGCAAATGAAAAATGTTTGTGGTAATACAGGCTGGCGGTTACAGTATATATTTTAAAATTTGAAAAATAGAAGTTTTCACTTCTATCGTGTGGTCATAAGCATATATACACCCAAAATTTTGTTTAAATTTCCTGTAGTCAGAGATAAATAGTATTTCTTTAGAAAGAGCATTATACAAAATTATGCAGTCATAATATGGTGATTTTTTAAAAAGCGCTAGTATGGTGAGAAGGAATACTCAATAGCTCACCATATTTAGTCGCTTAGTTGTGAAAATATGCCCGGTTTTTAAAATGGCTCAGGTTGTTGTTTGTAAAAATTAAACATCTTAAGATGTAAATGGAGGGTGTTGTGATAATTTTGTTTTCTTTAAATATGTCCCTACAGCTCTGATTCACTTTTAAGTTGAAAATTAATCTAATAATTTTTTTTTGACATATGAAAACTCTTTTCCATTCACTACCCCTACCCCAAGCGAGAATGCTGAACGCTGTATGACTGTATGCCATGGAGTAATGCCTGCCTGATTTAGAGTATTCTTTAATTGCGATATTGCAAAGTATGCTTTATTTAGCTAGGAGAGCTTAAAATCAAGGATGATGCCAAGAAGTTGACTGAATCTGACATGGTACCTTCATCAGATATTAAATTTGCAGGTAGGTCTTTGAATGCGATGCGAAGTTAATGTGTACCGTCTTTTCCTATGGCACCATTGTTAGGAGCATCTCAGGTGAATCTGCTGATACAGTTATCGTTGTGTCGTCAGCAAATATTGTTACGTGACCATGCTCAATGTATGTTGGTAGATCATTAACATAGAGCATGAACAATAATGGACCTAGTAGGGAACCTTGAGGTACCCCAAGTGCAACACTATATATGTCAGATTTTTCCCCGTTCATACTAACTATTAGAGACCTATTTTCCATGTATGAAGTTATCCATGCAAAAATACGGCCGCTGATACCCAGGTTATATAGTTAATGGCTTAAAATGTCTTTATCGACACTATCAAACGCTTTGGAGAGATCAAATAAAAGTGAACTCTATTATACACTACTCTTTCACGTATTTTAGATAGAACACTCAGCAATGAAATTTGTCGATGCTGTCGATGATTTTCTATTTCGGTTGGATCGCCATTTTTTTAGTAAGGGTATTTAATTGATTTATTTATCAGACAAACAAAAGTATATAAGATGTTGTTCTATATATTTTTAATTAATTTAGTTGTTAAATCATCATACCAGCTTGAATTTTGATTTTTTAGTTGTGAAATAATGTTATATACCTCCTCTACCGCAACATCTTCAATAACAATTGAATTTACAAGTTATCGTTATTTAAGTTATCGTTCAATGTAAAAGGTAGCTTCCCAAAGCTGCTTAGCGTTTTGAGGTCTGAAACGTTGTATATAAATATGTTCAGTTACCTACGCTATGTAACCCCCCAACGTTTTCGATAGGATTCAAGTCTGGACTTTTTGCGGGCCAAGGTAAAAGATTAATATCATTATGGCCCATCTAATCTCTTACTATTCATGCGGTATGAACTAGGTAATTATTTTATTAACAAAAATTTTAAATGTCCTAAAAGAAGTAAATTCTCTCGACGTTCTTTCTACGCCTAAAAGACAAATTTGCGAAATTTTAGGATGCACACATACCGTAAGTGGTCGATCCAATAACGACCGAGTGAGAGCTCTCACACGTTTATGTACAATATACAATCGCAGTAGCATTGGCCGCAATATTTTTTGTCTCCAACAATTGCTTCTGACTGTCGAAAACAACGCGACAAGCTGATTAAAAAAGAAACAATGCAATTCTTTTAATTCTCATACTCAAATAATCCGTCGGCGTTCTTGGCATCGGAGAAAGTTGGCGGATACGTTTTGCATAACTCGTCAGAGGGATTTTCAGATTGCGTCACTCATCTGAATGCTCCGAAACCTCTAAAATAATTTAAAATTCTGGGCTATTTGCTGGTTGTCTCAAAGTACAAGGAAACTCAACTACTTTTAAGGCGATGATCCGATAACGAACAAAGTTTCTCTGAGTGATCTTAACTAATTCAATGAATCAGAACAAAGCTCCGCTGTAAACTTTTACAATAAATATATAGGTGACATTAGGTGAATTAAGAACGTTAATCGCGTGACTGAGATATATGTTCATCCGCTTGTTAATTGTTCATCACTTGTTCAATTAAACCAGTGGAGGAATAATGTTAACACTTTTAATTGAACAGGATTTGAGAGTATAATTAGTTTTTATTATCTCAACCCTTTAATTTTCATTGGAATCTCCCTAGACTTGGATTATTATCGGAATTTTTCAAAAAATTATCCCGAGTCGAAGGCCAGGGATATTTTAGTATTGACTAGCCACAGTTCAGCCAACTCAATTAAGCCTTATCTGCAAGTGGATAATTCCAACATCATAAACACCCTTTGAAGTGACGCCTCAGACCCTCCAGCTAAAAAACAGAAAACAGAAGATCCTGCAGCCACTCATCGAGCTTCTCACTGTACAGCTGGACCCATCAACAACATTAATGATTTACCTACACCCAACGTTATCAATGAGTTAACAAAGATTTCAAACAATACCCCTACTGTGTACCAAAATGCAATTTATATTTTAATTGTACCATAAATAATGAATTTTGTAGTATTTTGTGATTAAATAAATTACATGTTTCGACTTGGATTTTTGTTGCCACCAGCACTCATGCTTCTTAAAATATAACCCAGCAACGCATTTTTTCGATTTCTTTCGTAAAAATTACATGCCCTTATGATATTACTTACGAAAATACTACTGGGCGCGTTGTATATAGCACCCTATATCTCCCCTTAGTTTAAGTCCGATTAAATTGAAATTGTTAGAAGACTCAATTTAGACCTTTGTTATCATGACTGACATGAGAGAAACGCAGAAAATGTACGTGTCACCAGTAATATTGTTTTAAAAAGCTGAAATTTGTTAAATTGCCGCAACAAATACTCGATCGGGAAAACTTTTTTGTTTAAAGATAAAATATGTAAATAGTAAGCGATAAAGTTGTCGCTAATGAATTTAAAAAAATTATTCACTTTGGTGATTTTTTTGGTAACTTACTTAGTTTTTCAAGAAAACGGTGCTGCAGTGCCGGCGCCGTATGTGAATACATTTTGTAATGAGGAAGGGCACTAAAGGGAAGTTTTACAAGAAATAACTACTGATATGGCAACTGAACTGATGTATCTTCCAGCAGTCAAAATAAATTATTGAAACCGTATTTGTTATTGACATGATGGCATTGGTTCAGCTATGTCCAAATTATATTTGCAACATTTTTAATGATTTATATGACAGATTATATTTTAACGACAGATATGGTATACACATAAGATACCTACAACACAAATGATTCTTCGGTTAATATACAGACTTTTTTTTACAGTGCCATTCAATTGAAAGTAAACGATTTTTTTAATTAATGTGAAACAGGCTTTCAGGTAATCAAAACTTGATTGTCAATTTTATTTGTCAGTTTACTAATAATTATTCTATATTTTGAAGTGTTCCTTATAATAATTATTATTATTATTATGCCGCGCTTAACTGAACCGCAAAAAATGAGAGCTGTGATGTTACTGCAAAACGGATAG
The DNA here is from genome assembly GCA_964058915.1 of Tetropium fuscum. Taxonomy (NCBI): domain Eukaryota; kingdom Metazoa; phylum Arthropoda; class Insecta; order Coleoptera; family Cerambycidae; genus Tetropium; species Tetropium fuscum. The sequence continues at coordinate 736,894 of CAXKVY010000211.1, read as the reverse complement.
TCAATGCAAGCAGTTGCAGATACTTTGAATGTGAGTAAAGGTTGCATTTACAAAATTAAGTAAAAATGGAATGCAGAAGGAACTGTTGAGTACGTCCATAGAGGGGCCGTCAGAAATTCATTACTATGGAGGAAGACGAACTCGTTCTTGACCACATCCGACAGAATCCTTTTGAAACAGCAGTGACTGCCTGCTTCTTAACAAATTTTCCTGCTTCGGTGGAAACCGCAAGACGACGTATCAGAGCATCTGAGCTGAAGAATTTTTCAGCTGCAAGTAAAGTTGCTCTGTTGCCATGGCATAAGGAGCAGAGGTTAAACTTTGCCAACCAATTTGTCGGTGTGCCACAGGACTTTTGGGTCAACACAATTTTTTCAGACGAAAACGTTTTTCAATCCTGCTATGATGGCTCTATCAACGTGTGGGCATGGATATGTTGCCAAGGAGCAGGTGTTACTTGGAGAATCAGAGAGCGTCTTACTGGTCAAAGCTACGCTCGCATTTTGGAATATGTTATGTTACCTTCCGTTTCCATTTTATATCCCGAGAACTTCACTTTCCAGCAGGAAAATATTTTTATTTCCTTTTTCCTTTTTCCATATTACAATTAAATTGTTGTTACTGAATGGCTGAATACAAACCATATTAACACTCTGCCTTGGCCCTCTAAGTCGCCGGATTTGAATCCGATAGAAAATGTATGGGCACAAATGGAAAAAGACATGTATAGCCGAAATTTCCGACCAGCGAACGTAGAAGAACTGTGGTTGGCGATTGAAAATGCCTGGGAAAATATTGACGAGGATTACACCAGGACACTAATATTGTCTATGAGAAATAGGCAAAAAGTTATAAACGCGAATGGTGCTTGGGCCAAATATTAATTCATAGTAATTTTCTTAAGTTCTCAGTTAGTTTGTTAATTTAATGGATTTTTTTTACAAGAGACGTCCTTACCATATAGATTTTCCTTAATAAATACTGTATATAAAATGCTGTCACCCTATAACTGACAGATACTTCAACCTAAAATAATTTTGAATGTGATATGTTTACATAAGCCTACTTCACAATGGGAACATTTCCAAAATTTGCAATTGCAATTTTTCGACGAAATGTACTGTTTTTTAATAAAGGAACCCGAATTCAATCACTATTTTGACACAACTCAAGCACGTGTGTACGCCTTATTTCCCACATTACTATTAATTTTAAGAAAAAATAGTGTAAAGACGATTTTTGATAGAACATTTTATAAGGAATAATTTTTTAATCTAGATCTTTTATAAGGCGATCTAGAAAACCTCAAAATTGTGGTGGGAACGGCGTCCTAAGGGATGAAGCACACTATTTAGGGGTGGCGAATTAACTTTTTGGTTTAATATAATTCATGCTATCCTCATTATTGCTATCAATTTTTGAAACTTTACGAATTTTTAAATATTATATTACCGAATTAATAAAATACTTACATAATCCTCCATGGAAGACAAGTTGTTGTTCTGTAGAAAAAGTGTGAATTTCGTTACTACGAATTATAGTCGATAGACAATACATGTTAGCCACTATATTTGCTAGGACAAGGTTGTTATTACACGTTCCTCGGCAATCTCCTGTTTAAAGGACTGACAATTATTATTGCTCATTGTTCTAATTACGTTCTCAAGTCCCGGGAGCATTTGAGATCCTCATGTCATGTCGCTGCATGTCGATCGATATATTCCGCAGCAAATTAACCTACGCGTTCTGTTCGCTGCCTGCCTTTTTAATCCAATGACAACTGAATTAACTACTCGATGTTCAGATACAAATGGAAAAGTGCTGTTTATTCGCATTAGCGTAAACTTACTGACAAATAGAACAACGGTATGTACAAATATGTTTGCTTAATGCGCCGCCGACCGGCGACCGTTCGTTCGTTCCGTCATCGGATTATTTTTCGCAGAGAATGGATGTTTTGAATGATGATAATGCGACTCGTCAAATAATGAACTGCTAACTTGCTAAAATATACGAGTGCAACAGATATCGTAAAATTAGATAATCCAGCAGCCTTGAATAATCATATAAATAGTAATCATTTTAACTTGTATCCAGGGGCGTAGTGGCAATTGCCACCCCCTAGATTCCCGAAGTTAACACAATTGAGTAGGAAATAAAATAAAAATTGACAAAGCTATTTCTCGTTTCATTTCCAGAAATATGGCCTCACTGCGCGACAACTGCTTCTCCTCGTTCCATTCCATACCTCTACGACGTTATTTATCCTGCGGGGTTTTTCTATTACGTGCAAAATGCATTAGTTAATAGTGATTATGCATATGACAATGCAAGAGCTTGTGTTCTGGCAGTTTTCAGTTTGAACTAAAAATTATGTTCTCAGTTGAAAATTAAACGTTTATTTATTTAATATGGTGGTTGAATATTCTTGATATAGATTGAGAATTCTTGATTAATAATCAATTCGAATTCCCAAATGCAGAAAAATGCGGTAGCTTATATGTATCTTTCTTTAAGGGCGGCGTTTAGTAAACAGAGCCTTTTGAGACGGTTTTAGAAAAGACACGGTTTGTTTCACTCCAAGAAGATGTATAACTATTATTGAAGACGCACGGCAGGCTTGATTCAATGCAAATCAAAATATGCATTAGGTAATTTTCCCACCGTTTCCCACTCTGAAAGTACTTTTTCCATGTACTTTACACACAAATTTAAAAATCAAATTCGTTATCAGTCCCCTCGAAAAATCACTAGAGAATTTTTAACTAAAAAAATCGTAATCTCAAATACGTAAGCCACTTTCAAAAAATATACCCAGGTCGTGATCGGCGACCTCGAAAACCCCTATAGTGATTTTCAGCATTTTTCTCGCGGGTTTTTCGTTGTTTGACAAAGTTGCGATCGGCGCTCGAGGTCACAAACTTGGATTATTCATTAGGCCAACATCATAAACAAGTCTGCAAAAAATCAGAACTACCGGATTTGACGCATGCTGTGATGTATAAAGTTACTGGACTATAAGTTAAATTTAAGATGACGGTCTACGCAGTGCGGTAGCAGAATCTGGTCGCTATTTTGAATTTATAATAACAGTGACGAAGGGTGTCACTGTTATTGGCCAACGGCTGCTAAAAGAAGAAAGCTGAAGGGAGATTTTGTTTGTCAATTCATAAGCTCTTTGTTGTATATCCTGAGTGGAGTAAGTTGATTTCAAAAAATGAAAAAAAGTACAAGCTAGACTTACAATTTCACTTCAAGATTGAGATGCGTAAAACTTCAGGCCGAGATTGATGATGTAACACTCGGAGTAGTTTCCACAAACACCAAAACACTTTCACTTCGCACGACGCGCGTTTCGCTAACTGTTCAGGAAATAACTTCTTGACATTAGGCAACACTCAATAATCTTAGTTATTCAGGGACTATCCCTTAATCTTAGTTCATAGACAGATAATGCAACACTCCATCCCCTCTCTTTTGTTTTAAAACCATAGTTGCCCATTGACACTCATCCTATTCACACCTACTTTCAACTCGTCGTATTACACGCGAAAATAATAAGTGTTATTGAAACATTATTATTCCACCTCAATTACCCTTCAACCTATCCATCATACCAGTGCTTTTACCCTATTGTGCAACGATTCACCTGGTTCCACCTGAAGATACAAGGAGGCCTCCAGCGTATAGAAGACAACACATAAAGGTATTTAGCACATTCAATTTTCCCCTTATATTTACTTCCCCCCTATGTTTTTGTCAACGTTAGTTGACTGGTCCTTCGACTAATAAAATTGAACCTTTTTGTTGTAATTAATTATTATAATTATTATAACAAATCTCAATCAACAACACCAACCAACTAGTTTATTAAAACTAATCTTAAACTACAAAATCTACCATATTTATATTATTTTCATGGTGACGTCACTAATGATATCACCGTGAAATTGCGTACGCATACGTGTGACTAATCACGCTTCAATGATCGGTTGCTAAGCAACGCGTAAAGCGGACTATAATACGGTATAGGTCCCTTGTCGCTATTCATACTACTTTTACATTTTACAATTTCTATGCTCTCAAATGCATCCAACTGTCTATTATTGGTCACATTTCTAACTAATCTTAAATTACTAATATCTATTCTATGACTGTTGTCAAAATCATGTTGTGCAACATTAGACTTATCTGTTCGATTGATTTCATTGATAAGGTCAAGAATATTCAATTGCAAGAGGGTGAAATTTTGATTTCCTTTGATGTTTGTTCATTATTTCCTAGTGTACCAATTCCACAGACCTTGGACTATCTTGAGGATTTACTCGAATTAAACAACTATAGAAAAGAAGTAATGGAAGAATATATAAACCTTACAAAACTTTGTATGAAACAAAATTGCTTCCGTTTCAATGACAAGTTCTATGAACAACATGAAGGAACCGCAATGGGTAACTGTTTATCGCCTTTCATTGCTAATGTCTTCATGAGTCGATTTGAAACTGAAGCAAAAGAAGAATTGAATTTTTTCCTAGGATTTGGCTTAGGTATGTGGATGACATTTTTGCCGTGTTTGACACTAAGATTGCGGATGTAGAAAACTTCATTTCCAAATTAAAATAGTCGTTTCACTTCTGTAAAGTTTACATATGAACTAGGAAATAATGGAAAACTTCCATTTTTAGATGTATTAGTAATTAAAAATAGTGACAATAAGTTAGAATTTGATATATATAGAAAATATACCAGTACGATCAGATATATACTTAATGACTCTCACCACTGCTATCAACATAAAATGGCAAGTTTTAATTTCCTTGTCCATCGTTTACTAAGTTTCCCTCTCAATAATGAGAGGTTTAAAAAGAAAAAGTATTAATTAAAGATATAGCTGTGAGTAATGGTTATCCTAGGGATATAGTTGAAAAACTAATTAGGAAGCGTACATTTAAGGACACACTTCGTAATTCTATGACCTTTCAAAAGGATATAGAGACTCCAAAATATGTATCCATCCCGTACGAACCCCGGTTTACTCGTGGTTTCAGTAAGGTCTTCAAAAACGTGGGTATAACAGCGATTCATTCGTCGAGTAAATTACAACAACTTTTAGACGATCCAAAGGATAAAATTGTTCCAAATGAAAGGTCTGGGATTTACGAAATTAGTTGTAATGATTGTGATCGAAAATATGTTGGACAAACGAGACGATCAATTAACACCAGATTTAAAGAGCATGTGGCTCATCTAAAATATGGAAGAACAGATAAGTCTAGTGTTGCACCACATGCTTTTGACAACAATCATAGAATAGATATTAGTAATTTAAGATTAGTTAGAAATGTGACCAATAATAGACAGTTGGATGCATTTGAGAGCATAGAAATTGTAAAATGTAAAAGTAGTATGAATAGCGACAAGGGACCTATACCGTATAGCCCGCTTTACGCGTTGCTTAGCAACCGATCATTGAAGCGTGATTAGTCACGCGTAAATTTCACGGTGATATCATTAGTGACGTCACCATGAAAATAGAATAAATATGGTAGATTTTGTAGTTTAAGATTAGTTTTAATCGTCTCCGGATGACGCCAACCTGGTTGGCGAAACGCGCGTCGAGCGAAGTGAAAGTGTTTTGGTGTTTGTGGAAACTACTCCGAGTGTTATAGTTACATCAAAGGTTCTAGCCCTATCTAGTATTGATGATGTAGCAAAAACAGTATTGCAAAAGTACGAGAATAATACTTTTATCGTAACAAAATGCTCTAATAATAATGATAAAGGCTCAACGAAATGTCGGCATCTGGTATTAATTTTAATTTTCATAAATTGTTGGCGGCTTGTTTTAGAATGGAAAATACGTTCGTACGATTCGCATAATTATGTTCAAAAAGTAACATGAAACGACTACAAATATCAATAACGAATCCTTTGCAAGTCGCCCAACCTGGGCTGAAGGGGATTAGACGGTGGAGCGAAATTTAGCGTGATATCGCCTCGGAGTCTGTACTTCTGCAGAAGACAGCGCTTATCTTGGTTCTTCCGGTGAAGTCGCAATCAACAATTGTGCTCTATTGTCTGTGGTTACGGGAGATCGCGCATGTAGATAGTCGCAAACGCGATTCCATTCCACAGATGTATAAACCTTAAGATGGCCAATTAACCAACTACTACTGTATTATCGTGGCTGCTAGGCTACACCGAGCCTCGGCAATCATCTAGCACTGACTTTATGGACGCAATTTCCGGAATTATCCGAGTCGCACAAAATTTACTTAATTATCTTAGTACATTTGCCTTAATTTATTATTTCAGTATTTAGTGAAATTAATGTTGTAACGGTGACTGGATAATTTCGCTTCTTTGCATAAATGACAGCCGCTTGAAAATTATGAGTGCTGAATTTGAATTTGTGCTCGATAGCTCGACCCCTCCTCAACATGCCACCAGTATATAACGGTCTTCTTGGGAAATTAATAAGCAAAAATCCCTCAGCTGAAGGCCTTCCATCTTGCCTCTAATTATTATTTATAATATATTTCGTTTTTAATTGGTTTAACCATTTTTTTTGCTACATAATAGTTCATAAAGAAAATTATTATACCTTAAATAAATAGAGAAATGTATAAATCAACAAAGCATTGTAATGTAAAATTAATATTAAGTTTTAAATAACCGTTAATATGTGATTTAAAAAGTCAAATTGGCAGTGCTAAAATCAAACTTATAAAGTAAAATAATAATCAAGTGTACCGTGTATATACCAAGGAAGGTTACCAAGGAAGTGAGACAATGGAAAAAACAATTTTATTGATAGGTTACCAAAAATATTTGGAAGAAGCGTTTACAACACGCTTCTTGTTAAGAATTAATTTTGTTGTAAAAAGTTAAATATTTAAATAACTAGAGTAAATTCAACTAGCAAAAATAAACGAGGTGTTTTTGAACGAGCAATCCAGATCCATGCAACAAGTGGAAAGGCCCAAAAACATCACAACATTTAACGAGGTGAGGCGGCCATTTGAAAGTGCACGACTCTTATATCAGATTTCGTTATATTTGATCTTTGTAAAACTGACTTTGAAATTTGAGGTTCATGTGATGTGTCATTATGACATTCACAATTGTCTAATTATTACTTATCAAAATTAAAGTGTATTATTATTTTACCAAAAAAATTCCAAATTAACAAAGGTCGTCCCAAAAATGTTCAAAATAAACTAAATTATAAAAATTAAGTAACTTAAAACTACAAAACTCCAACGCGAGTAGGTCTGTAAAAAATTAATATTTCGTCCAGGCGCCATTTGAGTCTATTACACCTTGCAATCGACGTCTCATTGATGAAACAAGTGTCCTCGTGTAATCTACGTTGATATTGTCCCAAGTATTTTCAATTCTTCGGCATTTGCTGGGCGGAAATGTCTATTATAAATATTCTTAACAATCATCGACCATGCATTTTCAATTGGGTTTAGGTCGGGCGACTTTGAGGGCCAAGGTAGCACGTTTATGTTGTGTTCATTAATCCAGTTAGTTACAATTCTTGATGTATGAATCGAGCAATTATCTTGCTGGAAAATAAAATTCTGAGGGTACAACATAGTGACGGACGGCAGCATAATATTGTCCAATATGCGTATGTAACTCTGTCCGGAAAGGCGCTCTCCTATCCTCCAGCAAACACCGGGACCTAGGGAACTTATCCATGCCCAAACATTGATGGAAAAACGTCCACTCCGGTCGGTAGGTTTAATATACCTTTTTTCATACCTCGAGTTCTGAGGTCGGTAGACGAGGATCATGACATGACTGAAAGACCTTTTCGTGGGAAAATATGACATTATTCCAAAAGTCGTCGGGCCTACCGACAAACGGGTTCGCAAAATTAAGACGTTGTTCTTTATGCCTTGGCTCCAAAAATCTTTTTGGAGCCAAGGCCTTCTTTGCTGCCGCATAATTTCGTAACTCTGAACCCTTCACCCGCCGCCTTGCAGACCTTACAGATCCAGGAAACTCCGTTTCGAAACAGGCCGTCACTGCTGTTTCAAAGGGATTCGTTCTAAGATGGTCTAGGAAGAGGTTGTCTTGCTCCACAGTGCTTATTTTACGACGCCCTCCGCCGTGGACGTAGCGTCGTAGCGAACGTTTCGTACTGCATTCCATTTTTGTTTGAGTTTGAATATACAACTCTTACTCACATTTAGCTCATCTGCAACTGCCTGTAATGACCAATCATTTTCAAGCAATGTAACAGCTCGCATTTTTTCAGGTTCAGTTAACCGCGGCATTTTAAAACTTGAAAACTAATAAAGTGGTTTGTAAATTACGGAGTTAATTACTGACATTTGTTTGAAGTTTCAAATAAGCGTCAAAATGAAATATAAAAAGATCACATTACTATATCAAAAAAAATCGGGCACTTTCAAATGGCCGCCAGCGTACCTCTATAAATTTATCTGATCAGAGTAAAGTAAGGCTAGCTAAATCAAAATATAAACTTATATAAATAATATAAAAAGAGTACTCAATGCAAACTTACTTACCAATATTGATAGCAATTATATGAAACTTCACAACATAGTTAAATTCGTTAAATCTTATTAAATAGATGCACATGTTAGTAATATGTGTAGTTATCAGAGAAATCACGGCTGGAGTGGCACAAGGCTCAATACTAGGACCGGACCTCTGGAATGCGCTGTACGACAGCCTGCTCCGAGCGGACATGCCCCGAGACGTATTCCTCGTCGGGTACGCGGACGACGTTGCAGCGGTCATCGTTTCCCGAAACACCGAAATGGCACAGCTGAAACTCGACCAAGTAATGAGGCGAGTCAACGACTGGATGAGCCAACACGGACTGCAGCTGGCCTTGGCAAAGACCGAGATCGTGCTGCTCACGAGGAAGAGAATCCCCACGATCGTACCAATGGTAATTGGTACCGAACAGGTCCAGACGAAGATGTCGGCGAAGTATCTGGGAGTGATCTTGGACACGAAGCTCACCTACTGGCCGCACATACAGAGCTCGGCCGACCGAGCCGTCACGAAGACCGCCGCACTGAGCGGACTCATGTCGAACGTGGGTGGCCCGCGGCCAAGCCAGCGCAGGCTCTTAATGGCGACGACGCATTCGATCTTGCTCTATGGGGCGGAGATATGGGCCGACGCTATGAGAGTAAAGAAATACAGAAAACGCATGAGCGCCGTGCAGCGAAGGGGAGCACTACGGATCGCGTGCTCTTATCGCACAGTCTCCGAAGCCGCAATTCTGGTGATAGCGGGAGTACTACCCATCGACCTGCTCGCTATTGAGCGCAAGCGAATCTATGACGCTAGCGTGGAAATGGGCAGAGAACGGGCAGTAGAAGATGAGAGAGTCCGAACCCTGGCGAAATGGCAGGAAAGATGGATGAACGACCCAAGAGGTAGGTGGACACACCTGCTTATCAGAAGACTCGGACCTTGGATGGAAAGGAAATCCGGGGAGGTGGATTTCTACTTGACCCAGTTCCTGAGTGGGCATGGATACTTCCGACATTATTTGTGGAAAATGGGCAAGGTCAGGACGCCGGAATGTAAATACTGCGGACATGAAAGGGACGACGCAGAGCATACGTTTTTCGTATGCAGTCGCTGGATCGACGAAAGGAGACGTGTGGAAGCAGAAATCGGTCAAATCACTCCAGAGAACATCGTGGAGCTGATGCTTGATAACGAGAACGGATGGAACATAGTGGCTACCTACGTGCAGGGGCTGCTACGAACAAAGAGAGATAATGGCTGCTTGACAGACTGAAGAAAAAGCGAAAGGACAGAGAGGCTACGAGCTAAAGCGGTAGAGCTCGCAAGAGCAAGAAACAAGACCCAGGCTGAAGTAATGCGAAAGCGGTTCCGGTCTGGTGTTCTGCGAAGGAAAGGGAGGTGGTTTTTTAGTGAGGTCGCTGGCTCCCCGTCGGACTCAGTTACTCGTAAGTGAGGCCGATGCGGATCCAGCAGTCCCACACTATTAAGCAGAGCGGACCCTGCTTAATGTCTTTTTGAAGATTTTTCCACCGACCCTCGACAAAAAAAAAAAAAAAAAAAAAAAAAAAATATGTGTAGTTATATATAATTTTAGGTTATAATATATGAATTATTCGATTAAACATCGAACGCTTTTAAAGCATTTCCATGCAAATGTTCCATTTTTTTAGATGTATAGAAATCTACACTGCATAAGATTTGGAACTTACAATATAAACCACTTAATTAAAAAGAAAGCAGGTAAATGGAGCTACATGCACCGTAGAATTTTATATATCATAGATTTAGAAGATGTTATCTATGATTAATAATAGTAGACAACCAAAATTATTAATCTAGAAGTATACGTATACAATTGGTCGCATATATAATAATATATAGGATATTTCTCTAACCGAGGTAAATAATGTAAATATAAAAAGGTTATCAATAAATGTATTAAATTTGGGTGAGTTGTATACAAATTCATATATTATGTGGCACTGTGAACAATTGGTTCTTTAAATATAGCTACATCTTATAATCTTCAATCTTCAATCGTATCGCTTCTGATTGTGATAATTTGAAGAGTATATGTAACTGGTTAGCTCGGTTAGCTTAAGTATTTTAGGTACTTGTTTGATTTGTTGTAGTAAATTATATTTTGTTTGTTTGTTTTATGTTGTCATATATGCATATGCATATTTAGTTTGGCTAATAGGTATTACGTCTTATGTAGTGAATTGCTGTTTTGTATTATTTTACTTCTACTTATATTGTTATATTTTAATTATTACTTGTATTGCTTTTATTCCTGTAATTGGGTTTTTTCCTGTTGGAATAAATAAATATTATTATTATTATCTTATTTCTTATGATATAATTATTATACTAAGGTTGTTAAAGTTCTGTATGATGGATGTATTTTACGTGAATTGGAAGTAGTAGCGTAGAAGTGGATAGATAAAATATTTTCACAATTTCCACTTGTATATTCGTTCCGTATATTTATTACATATCTCGGATTGTATTCGCAGGGAAACAAGCCAAAGGCACTGAAAGTAAAATACGTTATCGTACATTTCGCGATACAACAAAATGGAAACTCTCATACGTATTCCAGAACAAAAAGTCTCGATGTTTGTACAAAACGGTAAAAGTATAATTTAGACACTAGATATAAAAATAAAATCTACTTAGATATTTTCCTTAGCTGTCTTGGGAATTTATTAATGAGCACTTGAACTGAAATTGGTTCTTATATATCGGGCTATAAAGCTCGGTATCTCGTGTAGTCTTCGTTTATCTTGCGTTGTATCCAAAGTAACCCCCATCCCAGGGGCCGTATAACTTGGCCATGCATCAACACTTATCGCAACTGGATAAATAACGCGTTACTAGGCTGTACGGTTCGCCACTTTCATTATCTTGTAAAAATAATCCAGTATTATCGCTGTTGAGTTGGATTAATAAAATAAAAGGACTACCCGTATAAGTTTTTCTATCATGGAAAACATATTTCAAAAACAATTATTTTACTCATTTTTCTGGTTATTGAGATTCCATTGTTATTGTTTACCTCAGTGCCACATAATATATGAATCTGTTAATTATCATGATGTACGTATTATCGGAAGTTAATGGATAGTAAATGCGTTCCGAATCCCATTTGTGGAGCATTACAGACCCATTTAAAGAAATTTGTTGGTGTTAAAAAGTTTGTGTGTTAGTTCGAGAAAATCCAATCACATCGCGAAAGCGAATCAGAGGGCAAAGAAACAACAGAAAGTTACCACCAAAGTAAGATTAATTTCAGGCAGCTGGGGAAGACTCCTCGCGAAAAATGTCTCTATAAATTCCAGGTAAATAAGTGATTTACGGAGTCTACAGAACCAAAAAAACCAGATATGGTTTCATATTATATTCTAGAATTTCAATAATCAATCATTATTATTTCGTAAGTTCTGTAGAAACAAATAATCCTTAGTTCGTTGCTGATTTTTAGGTTATGAGTTTGTTTCTCTAATTTATTTATAATTTTTCTGCACCTAATGTCTCAGAACACGCAAACTTAAAGAAGAGAGATGGCTGTGGACGATAAAGGAAATGTAGAGAGCAATCAGATATGCTATCATAAAAATAACAAGAGAAACATGCATGTCCTAGGGAGATAAAAGAAAAAATAAACATGGTAGATGGCGGAACGAATAAATTAAAAAAGAATTAAAAATGGAAGAAATATCTTAACGATATATCGATATGCATTACGCGGATTCATTTCATTTTTGCTCATTACTTTGTTGTTGTTAGCTGCCTCCACCTTACTTAGCATGCTCTTATTTTCAGGAGTCGGTTCTTTAGGTTAAACAGCAGAAGAAAATATCCATTCACAACAAAGACAATATGTACACAACTTACCCAAATTTAACATATTTATTGATAACCTTTTATATATTTTATTATTTACCTTGATTAGAGAAGTATATAGATTATTGTATATGCAACTAATTAAACACATTTGCTTCTTAATTGACAATTTTGGTTGTATATTATTATTTATCTTAGATATTACCTACTAAATCTATGCATATAAAATTCTACGATGCACTAGCTCCATCTTCCAGTTTTCTTATCAACTATTTTGTTTATGTAGCTAAGTTTCAAACGTTTTAAGTTTAGGCATACATGAATCGTAGATTCCTATACACTTAAAGATAATAAATACATAAATAAATTTCATGTAAATAAATTTACATGAAAATGCCTTAAAGCAATTGATATTATCGAATTATTCATACATTATAACCTAAAAATTTATAGAACTATACACATTAGTAACATGTGCATTTATTTAAGAAGATTGAACGAATTTAATTATATTTTGAGCTTTAATATGGTTGATATCGATATTGGTACGTAAAGTTGTATTTAGTATTTATTCTTTATAAAAAAGTTTTTATATTGATATATGTGAATTTTTAATTAGATAATTTATGTAGGTATACTTTTATTATTCCTGGTGTTGTAGGCCTTTATCAGCATTGCGAAAACTATGGGTGTCTGAATATGATGACCACGGAAATCTCTGCAACTGGTAATTTATAGTCGTTGACAATCTCTGGGTCATTCACCTTCGCTGCAGTCGTATCGTACCTTCTTCGACGTTCTCGTAAGATTATGTCTTCTCCATAACTCTATATTTTATTAACTTTTTTACAATTAATAACTGTATAATCCAAATTCATGATGATTCTTCTACCATATCTCGTAACTTATCAATGAAATAGTCTTCATTTGTTTCACCTTGGTAACCATGAAATGATTATTTGTATCCTGTTTTGTCTGTACACTAGATTATTATTATTATTATTTCACTTTTTTTAAATTTATTTATTTATTTGATTTATTCATTATTTGATTTTTAAAATGTCTATCGCATATTCTCGATTATTAAAACTTAATATTAATTTAACATGCTTTGTTAATTTATACATTTATCTATTTGTTTAAGATATAATAATTTTCAGTATGAAGTTGGCATAAGCTGTCATTGGAAATTACTATTTGGATATATTCTTACTTCAGATAAATATACTACTTTTATTTCTACTCGTTTTATAATACGAAATATATCACAATTTGCTTCATTTAATTTATAGCTACTCTGTCAAATTTGCATGTTGCAAATTTGACTACGTTGCATGTAGTGGTAAATGATCAATGTCTGATTGAATCATGGTCTACCTGACATGTTGCTCATATTTTTATGGATGAATATCAAATAATTTTAATTAATTATTAAATTTATGTATATATTTTAGTTTTAAAATGTTTTGCAATTATAATATATGCAAAGACTCCAGTCTTAATTATTGTAATTTTTAGGTACAAACAACTTGCATAATAACACAATTTATTTCTAATGTCAGTCATCAACTACTGGCAACACTGGTATATATTTCATATAACTAAGCAAGAATGCTAATGGTTTAATGAAACCTAAAACTGTTTAAAACTGCCGTAAAGTTGAGCATGGAGTAGAAATATAAATTTCTTAACCAACTCATCTAACTTTGCTGGCAAATATTCACTTTCGGGGCTTTTTTAATATTATAATGAAACAGCTTATGTCTTCAACTTACACTAACTTTTCAACTTACACTAACAGCCAGCCCCTCATTACGTATCTTACCTGAAAAAAAATTTTTAAAGATTATTATTGAAGAGATAATAGCGGGATTTTAGCTTGATTGCACTTCTGTATATTGTCCCACAACCAAGCCAGGCTTACACATTGAAAGTTGTAATGAAATATATTTCCTTATATTATATAGTAGTTTATACTTAAATGTTCAGTTTGACCGAATTCATCTTAGCCATGACCTTGACGTGCGCAGTAGAACTGTCGCTTAGAGAGACAACGCATTCTCGCGCTGAACTTCAGTGAATGAATATCGTGTATACAGTCCCGAAAAGAGTGTTACAATTGTGAAAGTTCAGTCACTTGTAAAACGTAAAATGTTAAGTGCACGAAGTCGCAATCGTGCATAATGTATTTAAATTCATTAGGGAAGAGTGTAAAAATAGAGATTTATTAATTTCTCTAGTAAAAGTGCAAGAAATAGTAGCGAAGGTAACTGGAATTAGTGTAGCTACTGTCAAGAATGTAGTAGTTAGCAATGCAAAGATATTATAGCTGGTGAGGCATCGTCGCGTCGCGCATCGTTTCAAACGCAACATATATCAATAAATCAAAAAATCTGCAAAAGCATATTTCGATGATTTCAATCATAAAGGACTATGCCTTAATATATTGCCGTTTTACGATTTATAGAATTCCTGTATCTTTGAAAATAGGGAATACCAAGATTATTTGTAATTAGTTGTATCCTATTTAGATGAGATAATGTGATACATAATGAGTTAATGTTAAAAACAGAAATAATAAGACAAAATGAGACTTTGCCTACCTTTTAATAAGTTTTGCATTCTATATCATAATTATAAGGGCTGTGGCAACGAATTTCCAAATATATTTTTCATATATCCATGAACATTTATCTCTCAATCATTAGAAATTCGATACAGGTACCAACCAGTCCAGTAAAATAGCTGTAATGGACTTGTTTATAAACGCATTTCGTATATAAACGTATAAAGTTAGTTGGTCCGGCTGTACGTTGATGAACTCGCGTTTATTTTTCTTTGTCAATTGTTTATTTAGTTCAATTGAGATGGTTTTAGCACAATATTGGCGATACAATTAGACCAATGGTTACTAAATAGGCATACAAATTTTATACAAATGAGATATAGGTACATTATAAAACAATATGATGTTCAAACATTCCCGACCATGGCGAAACTTTCATAGCCTTATCGCTGCAATAAATAATCGCAAGCCTGCCGTTATTAAACGACAAACATGAAACGCGACTGCACAAAATAACCTACCTAGTATTTACGACGGTTACCCTTTTGTAAAACACGAAAAATTCTAATAAATTTCTTGATTACACTCATCGAGCTCTTATCTGGCAAATAAAGCGGCGACGAGAGGTACTGAGAGCAAGAAATGATGATGGCGTATATCTTTATTATGGTAATAAAAGCATATATAAATGTGTCTCATATGAGAGATTGTTAAGATTTAGTTGAAAGTATAATACATATTGGACGAGGGCATCTATTTGGCTTGGGGATTTCACGGAAACCTCTTATATCAAATATATTGTGATGATAATCCATTATTATTACTATTTTAAAATGAAAAATAAATGAGACATATTGACAGAATTATTATTAGATCCATTCTTATTGCTACTTTAAAATGAAAAACAAATGGAGATACATTGACAGAATTGTTTGAGATATTTTCAACTGGCCCTGCGTTTGCAACTGGATTTATAACAATATATTATTGGAATCATCATGTTTCACGTGAAAATAAAGTTCTTTGGATTAGTTTCCTTATACGTCTTTAATATACGCCACATTTTTATTGGCGAGTTAGAGAGGGATTTTAAAGCTGTTATTAACTTCTTAAATAGCAAACATAAATATATAACGCAATAAAAATATAAATAATATAAATATATAACGATATAACGTACACACTTATCGATGAAACCTTTACCTCAGAAAGTGCATGTTTCTTTGTTCACGTTTGGTATTGTCGGACCAACCTCCTCCTGCATTGAGGAATAAGAGAAGAGAAAATATAATCATTTATGATGAAGAACAAAGATCTAGATGAAGGAGCATGATGAAAGAGAGAGTCATGAACTGTAGACTTTCATTTCTTGTCAAAAAACTAAAATTTACAATCAATAGAAGTTTAAATACGTGATAGTGTTATTTAAAATTATGCCGGAGTCGCCAGTAACATTAAATGCTTTGTTTTTTTAGAGGTTTTCCTCTTCTATCCTGTATGCTTTTTGTGTAACAAAGCCTTTCACTTAATTTTCATAGGACTCATCTCTCTTAATCCATATATAGATAACTCATGGTATTCCTTTGTGCCTGATGCTATATGTTAATACAGTTAAATTTGGCAGATCGCTGACATTGCTATTGAAGAAATGAATAACAGCTTTAAAATCCCTATCTACCTTGCTTCTTAGTGATTCCCATATCATATCTATGAAGAAAATTGCTGTATCTTCAGCTACGCTAATTATTTCAGCATCAATAGGGATATTAAAAAGGTCATAGGCATAGAGACTAAAATTGGTCTCAGTACTGTGCCATGGGGAATACCAAAACTAACTGCTCTTGTAGAGGTCATATAACTGCCAATACTTACAGAGTGCATTTTATCTGTTAGATCATTAAAACCCTTCCCCAAAGATTTTTAGGGGAGGTGTACCAATACGCACAATGACGGTTCAGCAGCATCCACGTTACTGTGAATTATAGCGGTTCAATCAGCAATTGTATCATTTGCAGATATAGCCTCTATAAATCCATATTAGTTTTCCGATATATTATATTTTTTAGGTAACTAAAATGCTCCCAGTTCAAATTTCAAGTTAATCCGACCTCCCCCCCCTCCAAATTTTAAGTTAAAATATTAAATAGTTTCCGAGAAATTCGAGTTTGTCAATTTTTTAGCTAATTTTCAATTTGAGATATCTCATGTCGTTTTCATCCGATTGACTTGGTGATGCTTGGCGTCAAAATGTAGGTATTTACATATATTTTCACGTGGTAATCATCATTTTAGACTACATTAGCAATATGATACTATATATATATATATAGTATCTACAGAAACTAATGTCATAAAACGTCACTGCAAGTGTTGGAGTATTAATATTTTAAATTCAAGTATAAATGATCAATGGAATAAATCGTACACTGATCTGAAGATTCTCAATAAAGGTGAAAGAACTTGTACAACTTCTAAGTGGTTCGTTTCCGTATGTATGTCCAGATATAGCACTGGTAAGTGTATATTCCTTCTTATTCGTCTATTTGCTTATTTCTCTATGTAATGAAATGCTACAAACCCAAGATTACTTTTCACAATATATATATATATATATATATATATATATATATATATATATATATATATATATATATATATATATATATATATATATATTAACATAAAGGAAACAATCGTTAATCAAACCACTAATGCTACAAGAGAATTGTTATCCGGAAATATCGTTCCATAAATTAAATTTAAATATAGACGATTCGAATTTAAT
The DNA here is from genome assembly GCA_964058915.1 of Tetropium fuscum. Taxonomy (NCBI): domain Eukaryota; kingdom Metazoa; phylum Arthropoda; class Insecta; order Coleoptera; family Cerambycidae; genus Tetropium; species Tetropium fuscum. Next base: position 719,168 of record CAXKVY010000211.1, on the reverse strand, counting down.
AATTTTTATCATTGAACTAATATATTACCAGCAAGCAATTTTACAAATTACTATTGATCCGAGCTCAGGGCTGCCGCCAATAGAATATAATGACTTCCAATATTTCCCCATTAAACGTGCACATAAAAGCTATTTATATACAATGCCGGAGTATTAATAATAATGAAATAAAACATTGAAGTTGCCATTGTTAGATTAACTGACCTGATTGGAAATAATGAACAATTATTTTCAGGAATCCAGAGTGAACAGTTGAATTCTGCATTTCGGAGTAACGAATAAAAACTTCCGCGGAAAACAATAGCCCAGGAATATTAAATTGCGATTTTGTGCACCATGCTGTAATGAAGTTATTTACCACGAGATTGTATTAGAGCGGATTACGCTCTACGATTCAATTTTATAATGTTTGGTTATCGTGTAGCAATATTCCCAGCTGAATTGCTAACTCCCCAGCATTATTCGAAAAGTTACAGCATCCCGTCCGGCCGGTATCACATTATACAAGTGTTTACAAATTCCAATAAGCCATGCAAATTTTAAAATTAAGGCAATATTAATTTCTAAATAAACTGTCGCTTACCTAATTCCGTTTTAATAACTTTAACTGGGATCCCGATTTTGTTAATAGTTAAATGAGAATCTACGAAACATCAATTAAAAGTAATGCTTTGGGAATAGAGAAAATTAATATAAACATGATACATTATTGTTGTCCGTATATTCTCCCTTATATTACTCATATTGTAAATCCGTGTTTACTGGAAAACTATTTCCCAAGTTTATTGAAAACATCCTTGGCAATACCATTACCTAAAATTTCACAACCTAAGAACTTCAAAGACTTGAGACCTATTAGCTTTCTTCCTCCGCTATCGAAAGTTTTATAAATAATTACATCGAATCAAATACAAAGTCACTTAAATAAATATCACATTTTACCACAAACTCCATCGGGCTTTAGACAAGGTCATAGTTGCACAACTGCTCTTTCTAGCATTTTAGATGATATATTAAAGGCATCGGATAATGATGAATCAACAGTGTTAATTCTGCTTGACTACTCAAAAGCTTTTGATTGTATTAATCAAAAAATTTTGCTGTCAATATTACATTATATCGGCTTCAGTAACAATGTAGTAAAGTTAATTCAAAATTATCTAATGAATCGCAAACAAATGGTAATTTTAAACAGTGAATCATCTTATGTAGTAACTTTGGATCGTGGAGTACCACATGGTTCTATACTAGGACCATTGTTATTTTCAATATATACCAGTCAAATGCATAAGGAACTATTAACGTGCAATATACACTGCTATGCAGATGACACACAACTCTATAAGTCATTTCCTCCATCTGATACGGTACATGTCATAAATTCAATTAATGCTGATTTGAAGACTTTGGTAAAAACCTCAGAAGACAACAGTTTATGTATAAATAACCAAATAAATCGGCAGTTCTGTTATTTGGAAAGAACAAATTGCGTAACAGTTTTAGTTATAATATTAAAATTGAAATTGATAATATATCAATTGAATTCGTTAACGAGGCAAAGAACTTGGGGCTAGTAATTGATATGAATTTAAGATTTAAAACTCACTTAATAGCTGCATAAAAAATATATATGCTAGTAAGTAGCTACTGAATAAAAGTACAATTAAATTATTGTGATTCTCTCCTTCTGTCTCATTTTGCATACTGTCATGTAATATACGAACCTTGTCAGGACTGTGACACTTAAAAAAAAATTCGTAGCGGGCAAAATTCCTGTGTAAGATTAATTTGTGGTATTACACGCAGACATGTTTCTCCCAAAATTTCTGAAATTAATTGATTAAAAATGACAAATATACGTCTACTTCACTCCTCAATATTTTTTCACAAGATAGTTTCCACGAAAACACCACCATATCGCTATCAAAAAATTACATTTAGAACCGATGTTCATAACATTAACATAAGACGAAAATCTTTAATAACTCCTCCTGCTCATAGAACTGCTTTATTACAAAGATCTTTTACTTATAATATTTCACAAATTTATAATAAAATACCTGCTAGTTTCAAATCGTGCAATACAAAAGGATTTAAAATACGATTACGTAACTCACTGTTATAGTACATTACATACCGAGCGGGAAAGTACTCTATTTCAGCCGAGCGGCAAGGTAAACTACAGACGCGAGGCTAGAATGAGTTCCCGCGAGGTTTGTATACTATTTTACTCACAATCGGTTAGTAGTTTATGGATTTCTAATACTCACAATCTACCAATAATAATTTCGTTTCAAATATCTGTATCCATTTTCATTATGTGATAAGATGAATTATTTTAAGTAACCTGTGAGATCGTTGCTAGGTAACAAAACAAGTTTGTTGAATCTGACATTTAGGCGATACACGACGCCATTAATTGTACATATAATCAAATTGTGTTTATTTTACAAAAATGTCTGATAGTGAATTTGAATGTACGCCACCAGAAGTGCGGGTAGCTGCAGAGAGAGCTACTGAAGGAATAATTCCTGAAAAAAGCAGGGAGAGGTATGAAAACACCTATGAACTATACGGTAAATGGTGCGTGGCTAAAGGTGTGCAGCATACCTCTGAGACGGTACTTCTTGCTTATTTTTGTGAAATAAGCAAACAAAGTAAAGCCTCCACATTATGGTCAAGATATTCGATGTTGCGAGCAGTATTAAACTTTAGGCATAATGTTGATATTAGTAATTACGCAAAATTGAAGGCATTTTTGAAAAGGAAGAATGTGGGATATCAAGCTAAAAAGTCAAGTGTTTTTTCTGAAGCAGACATCGATACATTTTTAAACAATGCCCCCCCGATAGAATATCTTCCTCAAAAGGTAATTTTAATTTATTTAGTGCATATTAAATATATGTTATATTAAATTTTTTTAGGTTGCTTTAATTATTGGCATTTCCGGAGCCTGTAGGTGCGATGAACTTTTAAAAATGAAAATAAGTGACCTGGATATTTTAGAAAATCGAATTATAATAGTGATTCCTGTCACAAAAACCTACTCTTCCCGTACATTTGTAATTACAAAATCGGAATGGATAAATATAATAAAGCAATACTGTGACCTTCGTAATAACATTGACTCTGATAGATTTTTTTTACAAATAAGATTTGGTAAAATTACACGACAGCCTTTTGGGCATAATGCTATAGGAAGTTTTCCCAAAAAAATAGCAACTTATTTAAAGCTGGAAAATGTTAACAGGTTTACAGGACATTGTTTTAGACGTACTTCAGCAACATTATTAGCAAATACAGGTGGAGACATCCTACAGTTGAAAAAGTTGGGGGGTTGGAAATCCAACACCGTAGCAGAGGGATATGTGGAGAATTCATTACATGGACAAATAAAAATTGCTAATATGTTGTCTCATGTAGAAAATCCAGAATCGTCGGCGTCTTCATCTATTTCTGAAACTCATAATTTTGAGCAACACGGTCTTACTTTAACCGTTAATAGTAATCATAATTCCAATGTAACTATTAATATTTATAATTCCAAATAGTTTTCTTTTTGTTATTGTTGTTGTTGTTTCTGAATTAAATAAATGTTGAGTGGATTCTATTCTTTCTAAACCATCTTTTAATCAAAAATGACATTGACATTTCCAGGTAAGAAAAGTGACAGATGCTAGCCGGGAAAGTACTTTCCCGGCTAGCTGGGAAAGTAAAGTAAGTAATAAGTCGCTTCCCGATTACTTCAAAGGTTAGAAATCCATAAATTAGTAATCGATTATGAGTAAAATAGTTTTTATAGTACTCGTGGGCAAGTGTAAAATGCAATTGTACAATAAAATAGGTATACAATATTGTATTAGGACGTAGAACTTAAGAATCCAGGGGGTTGAGTGGGAGAACAGTACTTGGGTACTGAACTTCGCCTCCTCATTTATTATTATTATTATTGTTGTTATTATTGTTTTTATATGGAATAAAAGCCACTGGATAGGGCTGGAACCTTTGATGTAACTCGACGCGCGTTCCGTCAACCAAGTTGGCATCATCCGGAGACGATTAAAACTGAGCTTTAATCGTCTCCGAGTGTTGGTATAAAAGCCATTTATTATTATTTTTACTATAATTCAGTAATGCTATGTTTAATATGGCACCGAACTAAGCAGTATATTCAAAGAAAATATTCAACTTAGTCGTAATAATTTTAACATTTATCATAGTGAATATTAGGGTGTATCAAATATAAACTGTACTGATTTTTTTTTAATTACTGAGGGCTCAAGACCTAAAAGGAGCTGATGCGCCATTGGCCTGCACTGTTAGGGAGAGGAGAGAACTAACTGCAATTCGCTCGAGTCGTTTTAGGTTTTTTTTTAATAGAAAACGCCCTATGGACGTTGAAAATTGTAACTAGATTAAATCTATCTAACAATTTTTTCCTAATAACTAGACTTTAGCTGTTCAGTAGATAAGTATCCTGTGACACACTCCACATAACACTAATCACTTGGTTCATGTGATAGACATATCATGCTTAGAATTATAGGCACTTTCACTGTCACTACACTAATGAGAACGGTTTTAGTCTCTTTAGCCGTCGAACAAGTCCGTTGTTGTCGAGTAGTGATATCACTTTGACGTTTTCGTGGTTTTCTAGCCTCTTCTGATGTTTGCCTGCAAACCTCTTAATCTCATCTTCAACCATAGGCATATTTAGGTCACGATGGATGTCTTCATTGCGAATGTACCACGGCGCTTTGACGATGCTTCGAAGTACTTTATTCTGGAACGTTTGAATTATTTTCATATTGGATTTCTTAGTGCATCCCCAGAGTTGGATGCCATAAGTCCATACGGGTTTCAGAATTTGCTTGTAGATAATCAGTTTGTTGTGTATTGACAACTCAGAGTGACGTCCAAGGAGCCAATACATTTGTCTGAATTTGAGGTTTAATTGCTCACGTTTCTTCTTCACATGTGTTTTCCATCGAAGTTTTGCATCTAGGGTCATGCCTAGATACTTTGCTTCGTTGGCATGTGGGATTGTTTGCTGGTTGACAATCACTGGAGTATAGTCATATTTCTTGTTGGTGAAATTGACGTGAATCGATTTCGCCTCATTTAGTTTGATGCGCCATTTCTGTGTCCAAGTGGTGACATTGCTGACAGCTATTTGGAGTCTGTTCGTGGCTGACTGTATGTCTTGGTCAGTAGCAAGCAGAGCAGTGTCGCCGGCGAATGTTGCCGTGACTACTCCGTCGCTTTGTGGGATGTCATTGGTGTACAGCAGGTAGAGAACAGGTCGTTTTAGTATGAAACAGAACCATGAGTGACACGGAAGTGCATATCTCCGTGGAGCAACGGATAATCAGTTTTTGGCCAAGGAGGGGGTGAATCCGACTGAAATTTTGAGGCGGTTACAGGCACAGTTTGGGGACAACACTCTGTCAAGAATCCGTGTGCTTGCGCGTCACAAAGAATTTTATGGAGGCCGTGAAAAAGTTGCTAATGAATGCCACGCTCGCCGGCCCAGAGCAAGTGTTACCGAAGCCAACATTGAGGCTGAATTTTGTTTTGAAAAGCTTTCAGATGACTGAACAGCTGATTTACCGATTGCCCTTGTTTTTGAAGCTTCAAGTTCAGGTCATTTAAGTGTCTTGTGATGTCTACCAGGAATGCCGAGCCACAAAGTTTGGACCACAAATTTGCGGCAATGTTTTCTCTTTATCTCTTTCTTTTAATGTTCTAAAAATGTTCTATAGCTTGTCCTAAAACCCATATTAATACGCTACAGAATAAAATTACTGAATTTTACGTTAAACTCAAGACCCAAAATAATAAAAGGCCTAGATAAGTGGAAAAGCTATTTTCACTTTAAGAAAAAATCAACCAAAAAATCTATGAGTGATCATAGCTCCGGCTAAACTCTTGCTTATAAACACATACCCAAATAATCCTGAAATATATTTTTTTAGAAAAGTGAGAGTGTTTTGTTTGGTTATTAAAAAAACGCACCAGGTTTCATGTCTGCCCCTAATCCACATCTTGTATAGAAAGTTCTTCTGGGTAGAATTGTCACCATCAAACATAGATAGAAATAGCAATTACCTGTACCGATAACAAATAGTCAATATTCTGAAGTATATCCTATTGTACCACTCGCTGTACCCACCTCATCACCTCACATTTCTACCCCTCAACTCGTATCTATATATTATCAAAATGTTCGAGGGTTGAATACTAAAACATCTAAAATGTATAATGCAATTCTGTCCTCTAACTATGATATTTTGGCTTTCAGGGAAACCTGGCTTAATTCAAATGTTTTAACTACTGAAATTTTTACTTCGTCGTACTATATATGTCGATCTGACAGAAGTTTCGCTGAAATAGGACTAACCAAAGGTGGAGGAGTTATCATAAATAGTAAATTCTCAGTACACCCTATAGATCTGAATTTTATTACCGTTAATAATTTATCAAATATTGATGTAGTCGGAGCCAAAATTATTATAAGTCACTACTCATTTTATGTATTTCTACTGTATATACCTCCAAACACCAACACTGACTGTTATAACTCTTTGTTTGACATTATTAGTTCATTAGATTACCTTTATGGTAGTGATGCATTAATCTTAGGCGATTTTAATATTCCCGATTATTTTTCCGACCCAAATATCGACCAATAGAATTGCACCATTCGACGTCACGTGGTACAACCTACATGGTATTATACTGATAATTTTTTGATTATTTTCTCTGGTAGTTGCTATATATAAACAACAAAACATAATCCAGTCAAATTAACCACACGTCAAACTGACAGGTTGAATTCAATTGTGAAAATTGGAGATTTTGCATGAAAATGAGTCGATTTGGAGTTTGTTCTCTGTCCACCATCGATAAAAAAGTCAAAGGAAATGTTCCCATTAATACGGAGAAGGCAAAAAAAACAGTTTGGAACCAATTTACTACTTTTTGTACTGAGAGGGAATACACATTAAGTGCTGAAACGAGTGAAGCGCAATTGGCAAACATTATGAAAGATTACGCTTACAATATGAAGAAAATGGATGGAGAAGACTATAAGGAAGGTACAATAAAAACAATGTGGAATCAGACGGAAAAATAATCCCCCGAATACCACACGAGCTTCAAAATTATCTGGCATTTCCCTCAAGGTTCCCTGCAAACAAATAAAGTCGTCAAGTTTTTCAGGAAAAATCACTCGCGCTTCGCGCTCGTGATTTTTTAACCTGAAAAACTTGACTCCTTCATTTGTTTGCAACGAACCTATCGGGAAATACCCGATAATTTTGAAGCTCTTGTGGTATTATAAGTGAGTATTCAAATTATCTTGCAAATCACGTTCCTAATGATAGTGTGCTACCACTGATAAATTTTCTAAATTTTCTGGATTTTAAGCAGCTTAATTTTAATTATAATGTGTATCACAGGATACTTGATTTGGTATTGTCAAATAGACTCTGCGCTGTGGAAAGAGCATTGGATATACTTATTAACGAAGACAGTTATCATCCCGCTATTGTCGTTTACTTTGAATTACATATGGATGTAAAAAACAACATGCAAAAAATTGACAGTATATTTTATAATTTTAGAAAGGCTGACTTTAAGGGCTTATATGAAAGTTTAATCCATATTGACAGGAACTTTATAAATAATTTTAGCGATGTCGATAGTTCTTGCGACGCTTTTTATTCTGACCTCTATAAACATTTTGATATTTTTGTGCCTAAAACCAGAACTCATAGACGCATCCCCCTTGGTTGAATACTAATATTATAAAATGTATCCGCCTTAAATTCAACGCATGGAAAATCTATAAACGATGCAATGACCCTGACGCCCTACTTGAATTTCAGTTTTTGAGGCAAAAAATTAAAAATAATATAAAGGAGTCATATGAAGGATATTGCAACAGTATAGAACAGAGCTTACGTAATAATCCCAAAAAATTGTGGCAATTCGTTAACAACATGAGAAACAACAATACCATGCCTAATAATATGACTTTCAAAAATTAAATTATAAGTGATCCTAAAAGCATTGTAGATGCATTTGTGGAATTTTTCAGAACTCTTATACAGAAAGTTCCTGAATTTACTAACAATGTCTTAACGGATAGCTTACAATTAAAACAATTTAGTGAAATTGAAGTCCTTAATAGTCTTCAAAATTTAAACCTAAAGGCACCGTTGGTCCGGATAAAATACCTGCTTTTTTTCTTAGAGATTGATGTCTTCTCTCTAAACAACTCACCATAATTTTTAATATTTCTATTAATACATGTACTTATCCATCATCCTGGAAACTCTCTAAAATAATACCTATATTTAAGAAAGGTAAAAAAAATCAAATTGAAAATCATAGACCATTAACTATCATTAATAACTTTGCTAAGTGTCTTGAAATGCTGCTTCATAACTTTCTTTTCTTTCATAACAAAAATAAAATAATACCACAACAGCACGGTTTTATGAAAGGCAGGTCTACAGCCACTAATTTATTCTGTATAACTCAATATATAGCTGATGCATTTGATTCTTGTCAACAGGTAGACGTTATATATACGGATTTCTCTAAAGCGTTTGATAGACTGAATCACGTTACTTTACTTAATAAATTATATAACTCTGGTCTATCAAAAAATTTGACATGCTTCTTCAAATCTTACCTCGCAGAGAGAAAACAATTTGTTCACTGTTATGGTCATCTGTTATAATATGGGTCACTTCAGGGGTTCCTCAAGGATCCATATTAGGACCATTAATTTTTAATGTATATATTAATGATATCTTAAATGACATTGAGGCGAATTGCTTACTTTATGCGGACGATATGAAAATGTACAGTACCATTACAAGTCCTGATCATTGTAATAAACTACAATTAGCATTAAACAAAATTAATATTTGGTGTTCACGGAACAATCTTCAATTAAATCCTACTAAATGTAATGTTATGTCCTTTTCTCTTAGACACGATGTTATCAAATATGATTATTCTTTGATTGATGAAGTAATTCTACAGAGACCCAATACCTTCCGTGACCTTGGCATAATTTTCGATCCCAACCTATCATTTTCAGCCCATGTAAATGATATAGTAGCTAAAAGCTTCAGATCTCTAGGTTTTGTGATACGAAATACTCGTGTGTTTCAAAATTTAAATATTATCAAATTGTTATACACGGCTCTTGTCAGACCTCAAGTTGAATATGCCTCCATTACGTGGTGTCCCCATTTTAACACTCATATTAACAGCTTAGAGAGGATCCAAAGACGTTTTCTAAAATATCTTAGTTACAGGGCAGATAATACTTATCCATTGATTGGATTTTCGCAGGAGGAATTACTTTCGAAATTTTTATATATTACATTAATCACGCGAACGAGTCATGTAATAGATTTTTTGTGTGTATGCAATTTAAAATTACACGTGGTAAATACAGTTTGAAACATATTAGCCAAGGTCATTTATCACCTGGAAATTTTTTCAATTGTTTATTTAGTCAATTTTTCATGCAACTAGTTTCACTTGAAAACTCCATTTTAACTTTCATATCTCCCTGGAAAAGTTCCCGAGGAAACTTTAAAAGTGGACCTGCCTTCAGCTGCCTGCCTAACATAATATATTAAGATTCAAAACGGAGACTCTACATCAAAATTCTAATAAAACTTAGTTGAAATCTATTTATCCCGACCATCCGTGGATTCGGATACTAGAAAGGGTAACAGTGAGCATTGTCTCCAAAGAGTGCGTGCCTGAAATTTCTATGGAACACCTGCGCCGCCATGCCTCCCAAGGGCTGGCGGAGAGGCGCGTTTTGTAAATTATGTCTCTGTCAAGTATAATCCCCGTGTTCCAGAGAGACATATCAAGGACTTCTTGGATAGACTAATTTCATTTTCAGTAAGACAAAAACACGCAATGAAATATGGTCCGCACTCCGCGGTAGTTTTTTGCCACCCCCGACGTTTCATTAATTATTATACGATGTTCTCCGAAGCTTTACTACTATTTTCAGGATTTCTAATTAGGGGTGCTCATGAATAAAGATTCGTGTACTATTTGCATACTGTATTATCTTTAATAGGTACAAGCCTATTAATAAATTTGCATGGAGAATAAGGAGAAATTTTATTAAAAGGCTTCCCGAAATTTAAGAACAAAACAAAATAAGTCTGACGTTTTATGTCTATATGTTATATCGTAAAAGGTCCCTTAATTTTACTCCTTGCAGCATCTTAAAAATAAACACACGACGCACGTCAATGGATTTATTAGTGTTCGCTCCCAATGAACTAATCATATTTATTCGTTGATTGCAAATGTAAGTGAATCAACGATTCACTCTAATATATTAAGAAAATGAAAATATTCCAGTGATAAACTCCATTGCCACACGAACAAACGAAATCGTCGATAGATTCTATAAAACCACATAAAACAATCTGGAAACTTGACATTTAATACCGCTGTTATACCCGAGATTCCGGACAATTTAAAATGTCTATTACATAGTATACAAATGCAGAGAGCTACGTGGAAACAAATAAATGTTTTAAATGTCAAGAAAATCACTTCAAACTGAATGTTATTTTCAGCGTAGCATCGCAAGATTTGCGATATGTAAATGTCATCAGGGGTTCGCTCATGTTTATTGCCCTTGTAACTGGAGCAGTAACCGGTCCTATGGATTAAGTTGACTTGGAGAGGGTAAGAAACCTTTTTCTGTTTACAGTCACGTTTAGTTTTAGAGGTTGCTGTTTTATCTTCGCAATTTACGTAGGAATCGATAGGTATAGGGATAATGTAAAAAAAGCTTGCATTCTTACATGTGACAGACATTGTGTTACACACATTCTATTTCTCTTTATTTACGTTTATATCAAATAGCAAATCATCCACTATTGTCCAATTACAATATGTCCATAATAATGCAAATGATATTTATGTTGCAAAATAAATAAAGTAAAACCCCTCCATATCGGCCAATACTGGAATAAGTGACCACTATACGTGGGTGGGCGTTATTGACAGGGTGACATAATATGTACAGTTGCCGCCTCCCAAAAGTACACGACTAGTAATTTTTCTCATTTTTCGTTAATGTAAATCGGGTTTTGTTCAAAAAATTATCTTATTCAATTGCATCCTACGTAATTCTTCCTTCCCGTCTTATTGGAAAAAAACATATATTTGCCCAATACCAAAAAAGGGAAATCAAAATGATGTTTCAAATTATAGAGGCATTTCACTACTGTGTAATTTCTCTAAAATCTTTGAAACCATACTGTATAGTAAATTTTACTACTCTACCAGGCAGCTTATTTCGTCACGCCAACATGGGAGGTCAACAATATCTAATTTCAGCGGTTGTTACGCAAATGTCTCTGATGTTTTGGATAATAAAGGACAGGTCGACGTCGCTATACGGACTTCCAAAAAGCATTTGATCAAATTGACCATAACATACTCCTTTTGAAACTAGAAAGTATTGGTTTTTCTGAAGCATTGATTAAATTATTCACCTCCTACTTAAGCGATAGACACTTTATGGTCAGATATCAAAATTTAAATTAAATATAATTTTCTCCAACTTCGGGAGTTCCACAAGGTTCCAATCTGGGCCTCATATTGATTTTATTCTTTATTAATGATCTTCTTGAAGTCATTACTTGTGAGAATTTGTTATTTGCCGATGATTTTAAACTCTACTCTGAAATTAAGTATTCTACAGATTCCATCCATCTTCAAGACTGCATTAACAGAATGTCTTCATGGTGTGAGATAAATCATCTTAAACAAATGTAACGTAATGACTTATACTCGCAAAACTTCATCTTATACTCACAACAACTTCATTGGGAATAACATCGTCAGCCGAGTTGATGTATTCAAAGATCTGGGTATTTATTTTGACAGCAAACTCACTTGTTGAACATATAAACCATATTGTTTCTAGTGCCTTTAAATCTTATGGCTTCATTTACCGCAATTGCCGGGACTTTTCCAATATAAGCACCTCCAAACCTCTGTTTTATGCTCTGGTGTGGTCGAAACTAGAATACGGGTCGATTATATGGTATCCGATTTATCACGTTCATTGTCAACATTTAGAATCGATCCAAAGAAAGTTCTTAAAGTTTTTGATCTTTTTGCAAGATGAATCTTATCCTCCTAAAGGTCTGGATCAGAATTATTTATTGGCGAGATTTAATTTTGACTCTTTAGACACTAGACGCAATATCATGCTAATTAGATTCTTATTTAATATCTTGGATGGCAAGCTTGATTGCCCTAATCTTTTAAATAAAATAAATTTTCTGATACCTCGCCTAAATTCTAGGCAGCAAACTTTATTTTTCTGTGTTGCTCCTAGATCGAATATTTTAAGAAAGTCCCCAATATATCTGATGTGTGAACTGTTAAATCGTATCGCTTCTGATTGTGATATTCACTGCGATAATTTGAAGAGTATATGTATATGTAACTGGGTAGCTCGGTTAGCTTAAGTATTATTAGGTACTTACTTGCTTGATTTGTTGTAGTAAATTATATTTTGTTTGTTTGTTTTATTTTGCCATATATGCATATTATGCAGATGCATATTTAGTTTGGCTAATAGGTATTACGTCTTATGTATTGTATTGCTGTTTTGTATTATTTTACTTCTACTTATATTGTTATATTTGAATTATTACTTGTATTACTTGTAATTGGGTTTTTTCCTGTTGGAATAAATAAATATTATTATTATTAAAAAAAGACAAAAGTTAATGCCATTATTGGATAACTATTCTACGGAAGAGCTTATATTTGCTACATGTAAAAGTCTAGAAGCTTCAGGTCAACGAAATTCTTCCACACTAATTAAGGAACTTACAGAAAAATCACCTGCTAGAACAACAAAGATGAAAAAAGTAATGAGGAAAAAAGAAACTTTGCTTGTGAAGTATGCCACAGATGAAGTACTTACCCTTTTTTTTGATTGCCCGCTAACCAAAAAAGCTGATATTTTATTGCAACAAGGAGCCAAAGTACATATAGTCCAAATATATCCTAAATTTTACCCTAGTGAGAATTATATTTGTAAAACAGACATATCCGCTGAGGTTGGTTATCTTCTTCAGGCCCTCAGCAATCTAACCTTCAGGCCCTGAAGACAACCTGAAGGTTATCTAAGACAACCTGAAGGTTATCTAACCTTCATGCCCTCGTTGACCACACGTTGACAGTAAAAATAATCATAGAATCTTAGCAAGATCCATATAACAACCTCAAAATGCCTCAAAAAATGAAATTACTATTAGATACAAAAGGAGAGGTGATGGCAGTGCAAGGACACCCACATTACAAGCAAAAATTTAGCGAGCAACATGTTGAGTGAAATTGGGATTTAAATTTATTTACAGTTTGTCTCGTTCCTGTGCTATTACGTAATAAGTTAAGATACTTATATTTACTAACGTAAAAAATAAATAAAACACCCTGTTTATCAAATTTCTTTTAAAAAAATGGAAAACATTCGGAAGAATCTGGAAAAGAACCTTTGAAATATTAACCAAAACCCGCGATAAAAAAATTGACAATTGAAAACCACATTTTAAAACACATGTTTATATAAAATTTTCTACTCAAAATTGGTCTAGGAATAGGCTATTAAATTTAGTTCAAACCTTTAAGTAACACAATAATAATAATAATAATAATTATAATTACACTGAATTATTTATAAACATTCCATATGTGGACAAGGTCTGAAATAGAAAAACTTTAAAAAATTTGTTCAATAACGTAACTAAAGGTATTTACACAACTTAGGCACAGTTAAAGCCTAAAATTTTTACATTTGTATTCTTCCTATTCCTATTCTTGCTGCCCTTTGTATTCCATGCCTTTAATGGCAATAATTTTAAGTGACGCGATTTGGAAAGGAGTACAGCAAATGAAATAAGGTTAAAAGCAAACTAGCAAAGCAAAGTTCCACATTGACATAATCACTAGCCATATTTTACAGAAACCAGTATATCTGGACAGCCTTAAAATGTAAACGAGCCATCTAGGGATTTCCAACCCCGATATTCATTCCGAATATCAATGGAGTGAACGATGTCGCGACATAATGTGCCAGAAAGTTTTCCTAGCGACATACCTACCATCCGACTCTCTGGGCCCGGTCAGACTTGCCGTCAATTGGTTCGGTAATTTGTGCAGCACAGTGCGGTCTAAGCATAGCACAGAACTAGGAAGTACAGTAATTAGGCCAAGTTGGCGGTGTGTAATTGGAGGCGGTGCTAGATCAATGATTACAAAATGATGTGGGGGAGCATGTAATCATTCGACTGGCCTCTTCCCATTTGCATTCACCGAAGCAGGACACGGCGATTGTTTGCAATGTGCTGTCTCGAAACTGCTTAGTAATTGCTTCCTATTTGCATTTACTTACTCGGATTATTATAAAGGTTGTTTGGGTCATTTGGATTCAAAGCGGTTGGGAGTCACTCGCTCGCCGTCCAGGTTGTTGCCTGAGGTAATAGGATGCTGTATCCTGGAGACTAGAGGGGTGGCTTTCGTCGTTATTATTTAACGAGTTTATTATGGCCACTTTTGAACTATGTCCATAAAACTGTTCATAAAAGAGAGTATTGCATGGTAGAAGATGAGTAAACATGGATATATCTTGGTCAAATCGACTTTTATGTACTTTTATGAAAATAAGATTGGTAGGTAATACTTGTATGTATATATATTATATATTATAATGGCTGACTTCAAATAGTTCTATTGCTCTAATAGCAATCAGGATCAATCGGCAAAAGATAGCCTCGACATGTCCTATCATTTACTATCAAACACAGAAACGTATTAAACTATGTCTCATATATAAATATTTCAAATAAAAACAAATCTAAACCCGGAGTGCGAGATTATAATAGTTCTTATAATCTCCGCGGAAAGTCACTTGTTGTATGATGACCGAACTAGTTTAAAAAAGCACGTATAAAGTGTAAATAACTGCAAAGACTTTAATTGTATGTTGTGGAAAGTTTTAAATACTATCTGAAATTCTAAAAATGAGAAATTATTTGCTTCACAAATAGGGCACGTAACTAAGGAAGTTTTGTTTTGTTTAAGATAGACTTCGTTCCCTACAAATAACAATGCTAGGAGTTCTAACGATGGCACTAAACGGTACCCATGTCTGTAATTGTCTCTCTGAGAAATTAATAATTTTTATTATAAAATCGAAAATCTTAACAGTTTACGTATAATAATAATCGCCAGTGTTTATAAAGTCGTCTGAAGTGAAAATTTAGTGAATTTCAAGAAATAACAGTGATGTATAAGGAGTAATCCAGCAGCTAGGGAGAAGCAGCTCCAAAGAAGGATTGCAAGTCTGTCTAGTGTTCCTAAAAGAAGGTAATAATATTCCAAAGAAGTTATCTTATAAATGAGATGTGTTGTTGTTTCTTCGCTGTAAATCATTTTGAACTGTTTCAACAACAAGGAGGGTTGTAGTTTTTGAGTTGCCGCATTCCACCAGTAGAGGTCTACAGATCTGAGTGCTACAATGCGTTACGCGAGTGCCGCCACTGTTTTGTTTTTGTGTTTACCAGGAGCAACTTTGACAACTAAGCAATAAACAAAACACCATTCTCGTCATATTTGTTCTAATTGCTAAATTTTAAAATGTTTCTTTGTTCGCCCAGGATTTTAAAATCCCATGTATTTTGTAGTTTTTATGTTATAGTAGGTTATCTCAGGTAGAATAAGTTTATTTATGTTCCGTGTTGACCTGTTAAAATCCAGTCTCTTTTCTTTCAACGTTAATTTAAAAATATGAACGATAATCTTCATACATTCATAATCTTTGCGAAGTAGTAATTATAAATAAAAATTTCAATATTAATTTCTTGGGCATAAATAAAATTTTACAATCTTAAAAATAAATAATATTATAGCATCAATTTAAAAATAGGAAACAGTATGTTTTTAACTCAACCTTGAGATAAGCGTTTCGGTGCTCTGATTTGACATTTCAACTTGGTTGCTATAGAAAGTCTTGAAAATTTTCTATATTAATAAATTTAAATGCAAAAGTGACCGACATACAAATAGATAAATATCTTCAACGTTGTTCACTAGTTTGTGAACTGGCGCCCATAAAACAAGGAGTCTACCAATTATAGGCAAATTAAAGTAAGTACCCTCAAATTATTTAAATTAATGTCAAAAATGTCTATCTATGATTGTCTAAAAATATTTCCATAATCAATAAATAAATTGTCTATCCCACTTGGAGTACACTATTTTCTCTGCTATTTATATTTATTATAATCGAATTATGAATTAGATTGTTTTGACATTTCGGTCCCTTTTGGGCCTCAATCTAAGTTGATATTAAGATTATAAACATAGATTATAATAACCGAAAGTGCGTAAAAATGAAGTGCTACTATTTTAAGTAGGCATAATATTCTGTAATGCGGGGAAAATATTGAAAAAAATTAATTGCGAGGTAGAAACATAAAAAGCTTTTAACTAAAACAAAGTAACTTTACATCGCGTATGTGAAGGTGTTTGCTTGCATCCGTTTGTACAGCCGTACATTATCATTAACAATATATTGGACATTTAGCTCGTACAACCAGGCTTGGCTTTTACTGCCTATTATAAATTATAAATGAGATGGACGAACGTAAATTTTCACAATTACCTGGTACTCGTATGGATCGTATATCTTCTCAGGACCGCATTTACAACAATAATTATAGCAACACATACAAACAAACATATGGTTGTGTAACGGCTTCACCAATATTCAGTACAATTCTGAATTAGTACTATAAGATTTAGAAAAAAAACATAATTTCTATTCAATTCTAAATAAATTCAATAGTTATTATTAAAACTGGATAGGGCTGGAACCTTTGATGTAATGATAACACTCGAAGTAGTTTCCACAAACACCAAAACACTTTTACTTTGCACGACGCGCGTTTCGAGAACCAAGTTGGCATCATCCGGAGACGATTAAAACTAATAAAAGCATTTACGTGATTTTGCAATTATGCTTGGCCTCTATTTCTTTCTGAAATACTTTTGCCGTTTATCTATGTTTTCAGTGCTGCGGTGTTCAAGACTGTCCGGCTATATGTCTTTTCTCCCTCGACCTTGGGCGGGCGAATGGGGATGGGATATTTTGCGGGAGTTAGTATCTAGTTTTAGTTAGGTTTTTGGTTAATAGTTACATAAGCGGGCTGTTGAAAGCGTTGATTTACAAAAATACTTATTATCCTATGTTAGTGTATTGTGGGTCTTTTTATGTTAGATTATTTTATTATTGCTACTATTACATGCCTCTTTTAGTTGTTAATTTTTTGATTTGTTTCATGCTTTTTTTTGGTTTTGTTTAGTTTTGTTTTTTATATTATTCTGTTTTTTGTTGTTATGTTTTTTATTTTTTCATTCATTATTGTTTGTTAGTTGGGGGTTGTGATGCGGGGATCATGGGGCATAGATATAATTCAGGGATGGGTGTTTTGGGGGTTCGGCAAATTTAGGTGTCATGGCTTGTTGAATTGTTTTATTTGGGTGTTGTGTTAAGCGATCGATGAATGCTGGTATTATTGTTTTTTCTATGTGTTGGTCTATTGTGTGCATGCCCGTTTGCTGGTGCAGTGTGGTGTTCCTTGTTCCTGTGGTTAATCTTGTGTTTGTAGCCGCTCTGAGGGCTTTGTTCTGACGTGTTTGCAGTTTATTTTTATGGTGTTGTGATATGAAAGGATACCACACTGCAGAAGCATATGTTATTATAGGTCTGATGTAAGCTTTATATATTAGTAGCGCTGTCTGTGTGTTTGACTTTAACATAATTGTGCCTAATTGAGCCTGTCTAAATTTAGCTTTTTTAATGGTTTCTTCTACTTGTTTTTCAAACCTGAACCTGCGTTCTATATTAACCCCTAGATATTTCAAATGCGTGATATTTTGAATGTTTATTTTGTTTATACATATTTTAAAGTTATTGGTTCCCGTTTCCTGGTGAGGACTACCACTTGCGTTTTTGCCTCGTTAATGTTTAACCCCCATTTTTTGTAGTATGTTGTTACGTTATTTATCTGCTGTTGCATTAGTGACTGTAATAGTTTTGGGTTCTTAGAAGTAGTAATAGTGGCTGTGTCGTCGGCGTATAATGCAACAGTAGTCCTATGGTCTGTATGGTTTGGGATATCGTGGGTGTATATGTTAAAAAGTGTTGGTCCTAGTGCCGAGCCCTGTGGTACGCCTGATAACACTGGGCGGGATATGGATGTACCCTTTTGGACTGCAACTACGAAGGTGCGTTCGGATATGTATGACTGTATTATTTTTATAATACGAGTCGGATATTTCGCTAAATGTAGTTTGTATAGCAGTCCAGGGTGCCACACTTTGTCAAAAGCTTTCTCGAGGTCTAGGGAGACAACCCCTGTGTATTGACCTCGATTCAGGTTGGTGGTAATGTACTCACAGATGCGGAACAACTGTTGGTCGGTTGAGTGGTAGGGCTGGAATCCGTATTGGAATTCGCTCATGACATTATTTGTCACTGCGAACTCCAATACGTGGGATTGGATTAGAGAGTCAAAAAGCTTGCCTATGGAGGGTAGTAGGTTGATAGGTCTATAGCAAGCTGGATCGGAATATGATTTATTTGGTTTGTGTATAGGGACGACCTTGGCTGTTCTCCAATATGCGGGATAATGGGTTAGTCTCATGCAGGAGTTATACAGGTTAACCAGGAACATTACTGCAAGGTGGGGTAAGTTTTTGATGGCAAAATTAGGAATATTGTGAATGCCGGGTGCTTTTCTCTTTTTAATTGCCTTGATAATACCGTAAAGGTGTTGCGGCGTAAAGAAGATTGGCGTATCTGTATTGTTTAATTCTGTGTTATCGAGTGTATTTATGAATGTTTGTACTATGTTTTTGGTTGTCAGACTTATGTCGTTTGGGGTGAATTGTTTGGCAAAAATTTGAGAAAAGCACTCGGCCTTCTCTGCATCCGTTTGTACATCACCACGGGCTGTGTTTAATATTGGTATTGGGCGTTTTTCTTTCGTGAATCGCCTCGGAAGATAATATGGATCGTCAGGGTGGGATTCTATAGCTTGTATTATTCCGCTTTCTCTGTTTTCTAACTCTTCTCTGTATTCTAACTAATAAAACTAAATAATCTACCCTATTTATACTATTTTCATGGTGAGGTCATTAGTCACGCTTCAATGATCAGTTGCTAAGCAACGCGTAAAGCGGGCTATACGGTACAGATCCCTTGTCGCTATTCATACTATTTTTACATTTCATAATTTATATGCTCTCAAATGCATCCAACTGTCTATTATTCGTCACATTTCTAACTAATCTTATATTACTAATATCTATTCTATGATCGTTGTTGTTAACATTGTGGAAAATCATCGCACACTTTTGATAAATAAGAACTTGACCTTCTGAACAAGGGTATAAACTTTGCTGTAGCCCCTTCTGATGAGATCTTGGATGATGTCGTTCCAAATTAAAAATGATTTCACTTCTGTAAAGTTTACATATGAACTAGAAAATAATGGAAAACTTCCATTTTTAGATGTATTAGTAATTCAAAATAGTGACAATAGGTTAGAACTTAATATATATAGGAAAGATACCAGTACGGTCATATATATCCCTAATGACTCTCACCAGTGCTATCAACACAAAATGGCGAGTTTTAATTTTCTTATCCATCGTTTACTAAGCTTCCCTCTCAGTAATGAGAGGTTTGAAAAAGAAAAAGTATTAATAAAGGAGATAGCTGTGAGTAATTGGTATCTTACAGATATAGTTGCAAACCTAATTAGGAAGCGTAAATTTAAGGACACACTTCGTAATTCTACGACATTTCAAAATGATATGGACTCCAAAATATGTATCCATCCCGTACGAACCCCGGCTTACCTGTGGTTTGAGTAAGGTCTTCAAAAACGTGGGTATAACAGCAATTCATTCGTCGAGTAATAAATTACAATAACTCCTAGATAATCCAAAGGATAAAATTGTTCCAAAAAAGGTCTGGGATTTACGAAATAAGTTGCAATGACTGTGATCGAAAATACGTTGGACAAACGAGACAATCAATTAACACCAGGTTTAAAGAGCATATGGCTCATCTAAAATATGGAAGAACAGATAAGTCTTGCACAACATGCTTTTGACAACGATCATAAAATAGATATTAATAATTTAAGATTAGTTAGAAATGTGACCAATAATAGACAGTTGGATGCATTTGAGAACATAGAAATTATGAAATGTAAAAATAGTATGAATAGCGACACGGGACCTATACCGTATAGCCCGCTTTACGCGTTGGCAACCGATACCTTAGCAACTGATCATTGAAGCGTAACTAATAACGTCACCAAGAAAATAGTATAAATAGGGTAGATTTTTTAGTTTAAGATTAGTTTTAATCGTCTCCGGATGATGCCAACTTGGTTGGCGAGACGCGCGTTGAGCAAAGTAAAAATGTTT
Organism: Tetropium fuscum; assembly: GCA_964058915.1. NCBI lineage: Eukaryota > Metazoa > Arthropoda > Insecta > Coleoptera > Cerambycidae > Tetropium > Tetropium fuscum. The sequence goes on along the minus strand of CAXKVY010000211.1, from coordinate 698,579 downwards.
TTGTTTTTGTGGAAACTACTTCGAATGTTAATAGTTATTATCCAAAAATACAAATTACAATTGAAAACGAATGATAAAATATTATAAAAATCTTAGATTTAACTCTCATAAATAATAAAACTGAAATATTAACAAAATGGAATACAAAAACAACATGGTCTGGTAGATGTACCAATTTGAACTCAACAACACGGATAGCCATAAAGCCATAAAATCACTATAATAATTGATAGATCAATAAAACTAACATCAACCATTTTTAGAAAAGGATGTATAGAAAAAGTAAAAAATGTTTTATTAAATAATAACTATCCTGTTTCTCTAATCTATCAACACAATTGTCACAAAATTCAAAACTACTACAATTCTCCAGCAACAATAATCGATTCAACTAATACTCATAAAACATATATTGCTCTACCATATATCACAACTCTCATAAAGTATTTTAAAAACATACGATATTCATAGAGGACATAAAAATACAAACAACTTAAAATTCCTTTACACAACATTAAAAGAAAAACATTCACTTGAAAAAACTATACATGATATGTATGAAACGCCATGTAAACAATGTAATAAAGTCTACATTGGTCAAACAATGCAACTTATTGAAGAACGTTTAAAAGGGCACACATATTCGGCTAATATTACAACTTTAAAAAACGTTATAATAATTTAAACAGGTCATAAATTTAACAATGACAGGTCTTTTTTAAATTAGCGTAAAAAAATATATTAGTCAAAAATAGTTTAATCTTATTCTACCATTGCGATTTTCACTTAAACCCTGATCTTGACTACTCCATCAGCGGCATATGTGGCTTTCACATTAAGTTACATACTGTATATTGTACAATATAGTTATAGTAATTTGCCGTTGTGAAACCAGTTTCATACGGTCCTGCCGATGCCGGTTTGCCCAGAGCTAGAAGAGCAGAGGATACGACGAGAAGGAGCTTTTGTCTGAGAAACATTAAGTTGTGAAATGAAGATTTAGTCGGGCACTCAGGCTCCTATAACACCTTGTAATCCACCTGAGCATTAATACCTGTACTAGGCGTACGTGGAACTGTATAGCTACACCGCAGAACTCCGAATTCTCTGTGTACCTTTCAACCCACTATCTCTATCTAACCGGTATGAGTGTAGAGTAATTAGTTACATGTACCCGTTACAACGCAAATGTTAGTGTCCGGGCTTATTGCTTGACGAATGTGTTTCGTATGTAAATATAGAGGAAATATGTAGCGAAACTTTCATTATGCTTTCTATTTTTCACATGTAATTTATTATTAATTGCCGAACATTATGTGTTCAAATTTAATATCAGGAATCTTATCAATCATGTTGTAATAAGGGTCTAGCATAATAATTAATACAGACGATTTTTTATCGAGATTTTTTATAGGTCCACAAGATATAGACCAGGGAGCCTGAACCTCAGCCTTTGAAAATTGTAAAAAGTAAAAAAAATAATAGTAGGATGAAACCCATTGTAAAGGTAAGGGAATATAATAAAAATTAAAGGAAAAATAATTTACGGGCGATCTGAGGTTTGGAAGTGGCACGGGGTGAGTTTTTAAGGGCAAAAAACGGTTTATCTCGATTTCCGGTAAAAACTACAAGTCCTATGGAAAAAAGATAAATGGCAAAGTTGTAGTTAATAAAAAGATCTACAACTTTTGTATTAATACTTTTTTCACATAACCTCAAAATTTATGTGTAAAATTGAAACAACCAAGTTTTTGGTTTTTTATTTTTCTCGTACAAAAAGAAAAATCTTTAAAAGAAATTTGGTGAAACCTTTTTATGTCCCAAACACACTGTAATTTTTTTGATTTAAAATATTTATTTTTTCACCTTATTTTAACTTAATATCGAAAAAGCACCCTAATTTTCAATCGAAAATTCTCTCGTCAAAATATCTGCTTTTTTAAAAAAAGTCTTACCTTTAGAAATGAAGATATTGAATAAACAAATTGCAGGAAAATGTGAAAAATCAAAAGGGTGTCTTCACAGGGGTTGAAAAGGTTCTACAACTTTTTGCCACTCCGAGAAAAGGTTTTACCACCCCACAATGTCAATTTACCACCCCCTGGAAATGCGCACGCGCGTTATACATACGTGTAAAAATCGGGACAACTTCACATGCACTTAAAAACCACAAGGGTGCCCTCCAGGGAGATGAAAAGGTTTTACCACTCTTTACCACCCCGAGAAAATATTTTACCACCCCACCCTTTCATTTTACCACCCCTTGGGAAACAGCCCGCGCGGTATAAAAGTTACATTAAATTCGGGCCATCTTCATATGCACTGAAAATCGAAAAGGGGATGAAAACGTTTTACCACTTTTTACCACCCCGAGAAAATATTTTACCACAACACCAATTTATTTTACCACCCCCTGAAAAGCAGCCTGAGAGCTATACATATGTGTAAAATTCGGGCCAACTTCACATGCACTGAAAATCGAAAAGGGTTTTCATCACAGGGGGATGAAAAGATTTTACCACTTACCACCCCAAGAAAATATTTAACCACCCCATCACAGAGAACTATTATTTAAAAATTATTTGAAAATTTTTAATTACACTTTACATTATTTAATACAAATACAAAACGATTGATGCTAGCAAACGACTGATATTAATTTTTTACCTACGCTAGGAAAATAGTTTTTTTTTATCTACACAGAGAAAATAGAATAAAAATTGCCATACTATAATGACGTAATCATATTTCTTGTTTCGAAAATTTCAGCAAACTTAAAAAAATGTACAATGCCTTTGAAAATGTTGTATCACATGATATAGTAAAAAATATCATTTCTCACAATTTTCACTGTACTCTGTGAAGAAATATTGCAAAAAGTATAATACATAATACATTGCGCAATAATAACAAAACAGCTGTATTTTCTCCACTACGTGAGGAAAGGTGCGCTTTCCTCCACTGTCAGTGCTAAAAAAACGGGTTTTCCTGCACTCGTGAAAAAAAATTATGATCGCCACAACTGAGAAAACACAAATTCAAGTCGTATGGAAAACATTTTCATCCCCCTGGTAGGGCCACCCTCCAGCACCCTTTTTATTTTTCTGTGCATGTGAAGTTGGCCCGAATTTGATGTAACTTTCATAGCGCGCGAACTGTTTCCCAAGGGGTGGTAAAATGAGAGGATGTGGTGGTAAAATCGTTTCTCGGGGTGGTAAAACCTTTTCATCCCCCTGGAAGACACTTGCTTTCATCCCCCTGGGGGTCGCCCTTTTCGATTTTCAATGCTGGTGAAGTTGGCCCGAATTTTACACATATGTATAGCTCTCAGGCTGTTTTTCAGGGGGTGGTAAAATAAATTGGTGGGGTGGTAAAATATTTTCTCGGATGGTAAAAAATGGTAAAACCTTTTCATCCCCCTGGGGGTCACCCTTTTCGATTTTCAGTGCATGTGAAATTGGCCCGATTTTTACGATATGCATAACGCGTGTGCGCTTTTCCAGGGGGTGGTAAATTGACATTGTGGGGTGGTAAAACCTTTTCTCGGGGTGGCAAAAAGTTGTAGAACCTTTTCAACCCCTGTGAAGCCACCCTTTTGATATTTCACATTTTCCGTTGAAAAAATTTGTTTATCAATATCTTCATTTCTAAAGGTGGTAAAAAAAATGAGTTGGTGGTAAAACGTGGTCTTACGATGGTGTATCGAAATAGACGTTTTACTAACCAGCCCGCGAAATTTTTCGGGCTTGTGAAGTTGGCCCGATTTTTTTGGGGCCAACTTCACGCACCTGCTTTTTGTTCGTTGAAATCTCTACTTTCTAATGGAGTAAAAAATATACATTACTATGGTAAAAGTTCTCAGAAAATGAAATGAAACGTAAAAAACCCGAATCCGAATTTTTTTTAATCATTATGTATAATTTTACAAGGGCATATGTCCAGAGATAATATTACAGGGCATATTATCAGCATCAAACTTGACTGGGTAACGAACTAGCAACAGATTGGGACTGAAAGCAACATCAACGTGGCATTATGCCCAAATTTACAGAAAAAGGAATTAATTCCGGAAATATTGCTCAAAAATATTTGTTGCAGCTGTGAAACTGGATATAAAAGTTTGAAATGTGGCTACCGAAAACATGGTTTAAAATGCACAAATTTATGCTCAAATTGTCATGGTCCTGAAAAATGTTCCAATGTGGAAGAAAAAACCTACGAGGAAGTTAATGATTCAGATGAAATTGTGAATGAAAAACCAATGCAGACTGGAAATAATATTGGAGATGAAGACGGTGATGGTCTTGAAGATTTCGAAGATCTACTAGAATCTGGAAGGTTTGTCAAATCTAACGATGAAGAAATGCCATCAAAGAGACAAAAACTAATGGATAAGTGATTAGAATTCAAGATAAGGTATTTATAAATAGCAAGATTAATGTATTTAAAAATATTATAATGAATAACGTAATCAGTATAAAGTATCTAAATTTAATAGTACGATTTACATGTATATTTATATATTATGAGATATTATTTTCTATGACATAAATGTAATTAGAATTTAATAAATCAACTTTTTCACTGAAAAATATTGCAACAGTCATATTGTTTAGATGAAATCCCCTTTAAATCCTATCTTTAATATTTAGAACAACTATTTTCTTATGTTTTTTGCAATATTTATGTTTTATGGATTTGTAATTTTTTGTTTATCAATGTAACTTGGAATCTTATGTTTTTTCAAGTAATTAAAGTGTAAATTTTAATAAATAGCTCAAAATTGTACATAATGATTAAACAAAATTTTCGGATTCGAATTTGTTTTGTTTACTTGCATTTTCTGAGAATATTTATCATAGTAATGTATATTTTTTTACGCCATCAGAAAGTAGAGATTTCAACGAACCAAAAGCCCACCGACTTTTTAAAAAAGCAGATATTTTGACGTGATAATTTTCGATTGAAAATTAGGGTCCTTTTTCGATATTAAGTCAAAATACGGTTAAAAAATAAATATTTTAAATAAAAAAAAATACAGTGTGTTTGAGACAAGTTTTTTACAAGAAGACAAGAAAAATAAAAAACCAAAAACTTGGTTATTTGAATTTGAATTTAAAACTTTTTTTCATAGGACTTATTTTGGTTTAAAAAAATTATCGACCCTGGTCTATTTGTGTAAGGTATGTATTTTTTTTTGGCGCCGTTCATGTCCATTTTTTAAAACCATTTTAACTATACAACTAAACATATTTCACGAATTTCTGTATTAGAAAATTAAATAAACCAGAATTAACAAACAAAATAGAATAATTAGCATAATACAAGCATCTAATGTATCTACTATTTCAGTAGTATCCCTGGAAGTAAATGATATTTCTTAAAATTTTAAAAGTTTATATATTTAGTGCGGGCCCTAGCTCATGTCACGTGTGCACTTATATGTCCCCGAAGTTTTTGTGCGGGGATTTATTAAACACCCCGGATTTATTAAACACATAGGAGTTTAAAAAAACGTTGGTCACATGGGTCAGATCATGGTCGTTTGGTCGTCATATTTAAAAATGGCCGCCATATTGCTACATTTTTTGTTTGACTGTATATCCGTACACAGTGATCCGATTTTTAATTTTGAAAGCTCATTTTATTGATTTTCTAAAGACAAACAAATTTTGTAATTACACTTTTTTTTGTAAAATTACGTAATTTTAGAAATATAGCGTAATTTTGAAGAATTGTTTAATGGCGCATTTTCAAGCGAAAGTAAAAATTTGATTCAAAAAGATAAAAGAATATTTATTCAAACGCGAAAATGTATTTGCTAATTAGGTGCAAAAAGTATACTTTTTCAAATGCAAAACATGTAGTTGCTAAGTAGGTGCATCCAAACCAATAACATAGTACCAACACCTTGACCCAAGACCAACAAATTAAACTAAATATTGACTTATGTATGAGGGTTCTTGCATTGGTCCAAAACACTACTTTTACATTTACAAAAATCACAACACATTATTTCCAATCTTCTACAGGGACATACCATTTCTCTGAAGCACGTCTGGCAATTGCATGGCTTAGGAAAATCTTCAGGGTCCCTTGGATCATCTGTCACTTGTGGAATTAACATAACTTTTTCTATATAACCATAGTCCAACGGATTGAGTTTTTCACACGGTTCCAGAGCATGAATCCATTTGTAGTATTGCAAATAGCTTCGTTTTATGTGAAGACGGATTGATCTTGAAGTAGGGACTAAATCTTGAAAGTTTCGTATTTTTTTATGATGAAACTGATGGAAACGCAATTCATCCATTGTACTTAAGTTCGAGCCAAGTGCACGTACCAAAAATTCTTCTGCCTTTTTTTCCATGGCTTCATTCAGTGGCTCTTTGCCAAATTACAAAAAGGGGCCTTCGGCATACGATTCTGCTACTTTTAAAGCTGCCAACTTCGTACTGACTTTGCTTGTAGTGTCGCAGCCGGTTAAGGAATGAATAGCAGGTAAAGCTATTAAAATAGTAAGTGGTACTCTGCCATCAAATGAGTGAAGTGGAATGTACCGCGATGTTTTTCCAACACCAAAGGTAACGTAAAGTTCTTTAAGTCTTACCCTTTTCCACTTCTGCTGGTAGTGATAGAGCGCACTAATAAAAACATCAGTATCACTTGAACAAATAACCACATTGCTTGTTTTTGACGTTAGTGTCATGTGAGAAATATGGGTTAAAATTCTGTCATCTGCTTCTTCATGATCAGAGTCCAACGCATGTTCTTCTTCAACTATGCCATTCTTTATGGCTAAACATCTTGGCTGACCGTCTTTAACTACACCACCAAGATAAATGAGAACATATGTAGTGAGAGAATCTCTTTTCCGGGATAGCCAATCAACAAAGTATGATTGCAATAGTTCTTTGTTTTTACCAGAGGCCCAATAAGCGTCAATATCCACAAGAAGAGGTCATTTGGGGCTCCATATTCCACAGGTTGTTTCCGTGATCGCTTGGACCTCTCAAACCCTTTCACACTTTTTTCTTTGTAAACGTCGAATACAATATCTATGCGCTCACTTTTATGAGAAGCTCGGCAAATAGCACTCCAAATTCTTCCTACAAACTCTTCATATGTCTTCAGTTTTAAAGATTTAGCTGGTACCTTTCTTGCAAACGCCATGAAGTCTATTACTGTTGCTTTACCAGAAGATTGAGGCATATCGGAATTTGGCGGTATTTGTAACTTTTTTTCTAGCTCGTGAACCAGCTGCGATTTGTCGGGTTTTGTCAGAAATCCATTTCTCGTCAAAAACAAAGATGCACAAATGATTCATGATTCATGATTAATTCATGAGACAAAAGATAATCTATATCATATCCTCGACAACGTGCAATATCTATTAAACGTAGAGCATGGGCAGTTTCATTCTCCACACATTCACTTCAAAAGGATTTATTATTTTTGATTTTTTTTTAAATCTTTTGATAGACTGCATTAAACTTGCTAGTTAATGGCTATACAATTAACCAATAATATTATTCGCATGAACATTTTCTAAATTCCGGGAAGTCGATATATTAAAAAAATTTATACACTCCCCGGCACAAAATTCCGTCACCCTAAAATTTTGCCCAATTTTGATGTTTTATAACTTTTTTATTTTTCATCTGATTTTCATACATTTTTTACCAGTCTGTAGATCAGTTCATTGTGTGTCTTTTTAATTATTGTAATAAGTCATATTTTTCGTCCAGGCAATATTATACAGGGGTAAATCAAAGTGTTGTTTTTTATCGTAAACTCAAAACACCCTGTGGAAAAATTGAGGCGAATAATTTTGTTTACAAACTATTTGCTGCCATCTTAGACGTATTGTAAACATTTTGTTTTTTGATTCATCCCATTATCTCATTTCTTCTGCGAGCAGCAAAATTTTAAATGAAACGCTGATTTCAAGCTTATTTTTATTAACAAAAACATCCACTAGGTATATCACAAAATTAATTAACAAAGACAAATTTTAATAACGTGTATGTCCTCCTCTCGCAGCAATGACAGCTTGCATTCTTCGTGGCATCGAATTAATAAGATTACTTATTCTGTCTTGAGGAATAGCCTGATATTCTTCTGTCAGCGCCAGCCGTAAGTCTTGCAAGGTTAGTGGTTGCACAGGACGGCGACGGAGTGCTCTTTTAAGAACATCCCAAAGATGTTCGATTGGGTTGAGATCCGGGCTACATGCGGGCCAGTCCAATCTTGGAAGTCCAACCTCATCCAGATATTCGCTCACTACCCGTGCAACGTGAGGTCTAGCATTATCATGCATTAATGTAAATTGGTTCCCAATGAAAGGAGCAAATGGAACAACAATTTCTTGGAGGATTTCCTCAATGTAACGGTGGGCGGTTAGTGCTCCATTTTCAACAAATACAAGGTCAGTACGTGCATCGGTAGAAATACCCGCCCAAACCATGACTGAACCACCGTAATATTGCAGTCGCTCAGATATGGTGCAGTCTGCATATCTTTCATTTCTACGTCTGTATACCCGTTCACGACCATCCGGCGACCTTAAACAAACCCTGGATTCATCTGTGAATAGTACGTTTCCCCACTGTTCTACAGTCCAGTCAGCATGCGCTCTTGCAAATCTCAGTCGGTGTTGTCGATGCCGAGGAAGCAATTTTGGACATACTGCTGGCCTTCGTGAATGCAATCCTGCTTCTAACAATCTTCTACGTATCGTTCTTTCACTTACACTTACTCGACGTACCATTTGCAAGTCATTTTTTAGATACACAGCAGTAGCTCTTCGATCTCTTAAAGAACTCATAATGACAAAGTGATCATCAGCTTGAGTGGTCATTCTCCTTCTGCCAGAGCCTTGCCGCCTAATAAAGTTTCCCGTCTGTAGATACCTATTCCAAACATCACAAACTGTAGACCGCGCAATTCCCAGAGTACGGGAGACATAACTCTTATTGCGGCCATCCTCTATTAAGGCAACAATTCTACCTACGTCTGCTGTAGTTACCATGATGACAACACACTAAATTAACTGTACTGTCAAATATTCTGTCACAATAACCGCGTATTTAGCCAACGTCGATGTTTTTTAATTAAAAATGATAAAATTAACAGCGTTTCATTTAAAATTTTGCTGCTCGCAGAAGAAATGAGATAATGGGATGAATCAAAAAACAAAATGTTTACAATACGTCTAAGATGGCAGCAAACAGTTTGTAAACAAAATTATTCGCCTCAATTTTTCCACAGGGTGTTTTGAGTTTACGACAAAAAACAACACTTTGATTTACCCCTGTATAATATTGCCTGGACGAAAAATATGACTTATTACAATAATTAAAAAGACACACAATGAACTGATCTACAGACTGGTAAAAAATTTATGAAAATCAGATGAAAAATAAAAAAGTTATAAAACCTCAAAATTGGGCAAAATTTTAGGGTGACGGAATTTTGTGCCGGGGAGTGTATATCTCAATAATTATTGGATTTACCAAAAAATGTTCAAGTACAAGATTGACTTGCCGTAGCAGAGGAATAAAATGAGCCTAAAAAATTAAAAATCGGAGCACTGTGTACGGAGATATAGTCAAACAAAAAATGTAGCAATATGGCGGCCATTTTTAAATATGACGACCAAACGACCATGACCTGGACCTTGTGACCATTCTTTTTTAATGCTCCAATAGGTGTTTAATAAAGCCCCGCTCAAAAAATGAGGGGACATATAACTGCACACCTGACATTGGCCAGCTCCTAGACTAATTATTAAATTACCATTAACGTATTATCAAATGAATTATCACACTAGTGTATGATCAAATACATACATGTAATTTATTGTTAATGAAAAAATAAATCAGAAACAAAATAGAAACAGAAGTTTTTAACGCTTTTATATGTCTCAGCTACAACCATGATCCGAGTTTAATTTTCATCTGAATAAGCAATTCTATCAATTCTATTTTGGAAATTATACAGAATTATAAAGTACACGGCAAATTTGTATTTAATTCCCACCAGACCAATCAGATTTCAATTAACTGCAGCGCACGGTGGTAACATGTTTGCCACAGAAAAAGTTACACTCTGGCTGGTTTTGTCGGGCTCAATGTGATACAAACGCCCGCTTGTTCACAGACCAGCGATCTGATTTATACGAGTATATAAGAAATCTAATATATGGGCAAACAGTATCAAGTTTCAATCATAGTCTATAGAAATAAAACAAGCGTAAGCCGCAAAAGGTCTCCGATATATTCCAGACATGTGGTCAAAGTCATTAAGAACAAACATCAAAGTGGCACGAGACCATCAAGGAACAATATCCGCAGGGCGGTCACCCCGAGCCGACGGCTGCGTCGGGGTCAGGAAGAGTTTCCACTTACCTTCCTCCGATGAGAAGCGAGTCTCCATCTCGCAGCACCAACCGGAAGTAGTCGGTGTGAGTATCGTTCCCTGTGAAGTGATGCACGTCATCTTCCGCTCCTGTGGACAACAAAACATTCATGAGTTTCAGCTAGAAATGCAATGCGAACTGGAGCAGAATCCACGCAAAAACTACCACATAATGTGCGAAAAGACGGGACCCGCAAGAACTAACGGCACGTAAAAATACAGCTCGCTGGAAATGCGGATATTTTAGAATTCTAAACTTTCAGGTTTTACATAGTTTGCGCTCAAGCCAAACATTCAAATATTGTAGCAAACATTAAAATTTTATATTCTCAAATTCTTACCTGCACACTGTGATCTACTGTACATATTCTATACTATGAGATAAGTATCATTTGAGAGGATCCGCGAGGCACATACATATTTATTTGAGAGTACTAGTGTTTTGATTAATCCTTGCAAATTGAAATATAGAATAGAATAGAATAGAATAAACAAAGTTTATTTACAGTAATATAAAAAATACAAGTATAACAAAAGAATGTATATACAGGGTGAGTCAGTTTTTTGTAGACAAACTTTAACAGGGAATAGAACGCACGTTTTTAAAAAGAAAAGTGCCTATAAAGATATGGCCGATCTAGCTTCCTAAGGAAGATACTGGGTGTTAAAATTTAATTTTTTTTTACATTAATGTGTAATATTTTCTGAACGGAATGATATATTCACTAAATATTTTACACATATCTTAACCTGCATAGGATCAACATGTTGTATTGTTCCTGTCGAAAATACTATAGTGGATGTTACTTTTTTCGGGTACTTCGCCTATTCTGCATAATAGAACTTTTTTTTCGTACGCCACTGACATTATCTGATACATATTTCTAAAATAACGGCCCCTTAGTAACAATTTTGATCTCTTTTAATTTTGCTCTAACTATGACAGTTTTCGAGATATTGGCCGTTGTTTCTCTGACAGTGTAATGTCGTTATTATAATTTTTTTTTCTCGAATTGTCTTTATGACTTATAAACGAACGCTTAGATTTTTTCATGTTTGGGGGATAATGCCTATTAATTAAGGCGCATAAAACAAGCGGTAAGAATGTTCAAAAACTTGCACAGTGGCGGGGTGGAAGGGGTGCTCCACCCCTTTCGTAAACAGAACTTCTACGCCGAAGACTATTTAAAAAAAACTGTTATTTTCATTATCTACATACAGTTTAACAAAAATAATGTCCCTTCTTCTGTTTCGAAATTCCTGTGCGTTTCCTAGTTATTTTGATTTTTAGTGTTTGATGTGGTACTAAATTAAGTAATTTATTTATTAGCAATAATAATTATCGGCTAAATATTTAATTCTTTCAACGAAACCTACCTAAATATGGTTTGTTAAGGATTCTAAAAAGCCGAAATCTCTTTATCTCTTTCCAAGTAATTACAATTACAAAAAAAAACATTAGATGAACATTGATGTTAATGTTTATGGAGATATAAACATCTTTGAATTTATAGCAATATTTAATTAACAATAATAATTGTGGAATAAATAACAATTGTTAGCAATAATGATTTATAAATAACAATTACAAGAATTAATAACAATAACACTAGTACCTACATACATAAAATTAGATACTTTGTTCAAAATGTAAACCGTTCTTCTCAATACACATTTCACTGCGACGTATCATAGAACGTTTTAAGTTAACTAAATGATGCACCCTTATTTCATTGCAAGCATCTCTAATGCGATTTTGAAGTTCCTCAAGTGTATTAACCGGAGTGGTATACACTATTTCCTTAATGAATCCCCACACAAAAAAGTCAAGTGGTGTTAAATCGGGGGATCTGGGAGGCCACGCCACTGGACCTCCACGACCTATCCACCTCCTTGGATAGTTATTGTTTAGCCAATTTCTTACATTTCTGCCATAATGGGCCGGGCACCCATCAAGTTGAATCCAAGACTGTCTTCTTAAATTCAAAGGAATGACTTCCCATATATTACCATGGTGTTCTTCTAAAAATTGTAGGAAATTTTCTGAATTTACACGTTGTGGCAAGAAATAAGGTCCAAACACGTGGTTGCCGTAAATTCCAATCCAGACATTTGTACTAAATTCATGTTGAAAACTTCGTGGTCGAATGGCATGTGGGTTTTCATGTGCCCATACATGCAGATTGTGAAAATTTACTATACCACGACGAGTAAAACAAGATTCATCAGTCCACAGTATATTGGATAAGAAATCCCTATTATTTTGAATGGAGTTAAGAACCCACCTACAATAAGTAAGTCTTCGTTCAGCGTTACCTGGACATAAACCTTGAACAGGTTGAAAATGATATGGGCGTCTGTGATCCCGTTTTAAAACCCGGGAAATTTTACTTTGGGAAATACCAAGAGCAATAGCAGCACGTCGAGTACTTGTCGTTGGGTTCCTATTAAATTCCCGCAATATACGGTCTCTATCTCGTCCACGGTTGTTCTGTCGGCCCCCGGGTACATTTTTCAAACCCTGGTTAACAAATCGACGGTGGATACTCACAAAAACGGAATGATGAGGTTGTCGTCTATTTTGAAATCTTCTTCGATACTCCCTAGCTGCGTATCTTGAATTCCCATTTGCGAACCCATAAATAAAATGAATATCGGCTTGTTCGCTATTTGTAAATGTAAACGGCATGTTACACTAATTAAAATCTGGCAAATCACATAAAATAACTTTTTAATCTTAAAAATAATAATTAATAACAGTGAAAATATTCAAGATGAAGCAAAATTGTTTGTAGATAAACTTGTAATACGTCAAACTGTCGTTTCAAAATATGACATAATGCTTACTTGTTTTCCAAGGAGTATAATATTTTGTTGCAATTATTACGTACAGTTACAAATACGCTAGTTTTAAATGGAAATTATTTAGCAAACAACAACAAAAATTGAAACAGAAATTGGTACGTGCACAAGTTTAATAAAACTTAAAGGAAATTTTTAAGACTTTTGGCAACTGCACAATAATCTATTGTATTGTAAGTACATTTGTAATTTAACAGATTTCAACATATAAAAGTATTGTATTTGAGTAAGGCTTGATATAACAAATATTTATTTTGACTACATTGGAAAAAGATAAAGAATAAGAGATTTCGGCTTTTTAGAATCCTTAACACACCATATTTAGGTAGGTTTCGTTGAAATAATTAAATATTTAGCCGATAATTATTATTGCTAATAAATAAATTAGTTAATTTAGTACCACATCAAACACTAAAAATCAAAATAACTAGGAACCTCACAGGAATTTCGAAACAGAAGAAGGGACATTATTTTTGTTAAACTGTATGTAGATAATGAAAATAGCAGTTTTTTTTTAATAGTCTTTGGCGTAGATGTTCTGTTTACGAACGGGGTGGAGCACCCCTTCCACCCCGCCACTGTGCAAGTTTTTGAACATTCTTACCGCTTGTTTTATGCGCCTTGATTAATAGGCATTATCCCCCAAACATGAAAAAATCTAAGCGTTCGTTTATAAGTCATAAAGAAAATTCGAGAAAAAAAATATAATAACGACATTACACTGTCAGAGAAACAACGGCCAATATCTCTAAAACTGTCGTAGTTAGAGCAAAATTACAATAGAACAAAATTGTTACTAAGGGGCCGTTATTTTAGAAATATGTATCAGATAATGTCAGTGGCGTACGAAAAAAAAGTTCCATTATGCAGAATATCCGAGGTACCCGAAAAAAGTAACATCCACTATAGTATTTTCGACAGGAACAATACAACATGTTGATCATATGCAGGTTAAGATATGTGTAAAATATTTAGTGAATATATCATTCCGTTCAGAAAATAATACACATTAATGTAAAAAAAAATGAAACTTTAACACCTTGTATCTTCCTCAGGAAGCTAGATCGGCCATATATTTATAGGCACTTTTCTTTTTAAAAACGTGCGTTATATCCTCTGTTAAAGTTTGTCTACAAAAAACTGACTCACCCTGTATAGAAGTATTCCGCTGTAAAATAAACTTAGGTACTTCATATTAGCGCAAAAGCACTGTCCATGAAATTTGAACAAACAAATATAAACATTATAAAGCATATAAAAATACAATAGACATATAAATGAACACTGATTTAAATAATATATTGTAAAATACATACAAAAGTACATTTTGAATAAAAGGTCTTATCAAAATATAATACACAATGACAGTGTTAAAAATATAAAATATATAGGTATAGTAGACATTGAGCTCCTTAAAAAAAATAATATTGTGAAAATCAGTAAGTAAGGAACGTTCAGGTAAGTAAGAGTAAGTAAGAGTAAGAGTAATATTTTACATCAAATTTGTATTGTTATAATATACATGAGGGCAAATAAGGTCCTAAGTTAACTCAAATTAACATTTAAAACATGGTATTGAATAATGGTTTTGGGTTGACAGCGTTGTGTATATAATGTATGGGCTTGTTTAATATATATTGTTTACTTTTTGTTTTAAATCTGTTAATAGTATGTATGTCTGTTAGTGCTTTAGGGAGAAAATTATAGGCCCGTATACTTAAATATGTGAAGCACCGTTGACCAAATGTAGTTCTTGTTTTTTTGTTTCTTAATTTATTGTTAGTTCTATTTCTAGTGATCACTGTGGAACTGTTAGCTGAATTTGTTTGCCACTGATACAGCATGCAATCAAAGCAATATAAGGACCGAATATCCATTACACTTGCATCTCTATACAACCTATCTGATGGATATGTTCCATCTTTATCAAGTGCTATTTTGAGTAGTCTTTTTTGGAGCACATTTAGTGGGTTAAGATACGAGTCTAGTACACCAGCCCATCCTAAGATACCGTACCCTATATGCGATTCAAAAAGTGAGTGATTAAGCTGTTTCCATTGTAAAATGTTTTTGTTTAAAAATTTAAATCGGTAAATTAATTTCCTTATCTTTTTTTGGATATAATTTATATCAGCCTTGAGTCAATCATGATGCCGAGGTATTTATTTTACTTCCTTAGTTGGAGCCACCCTGTACTTGGTGTCTACATTGAACGTATTAAATGTTGGTGTTTTGTTTCCTCTTAGATAAAATGGTAAGTAATTTGTTTTATTTATGTTTAGCGTTAGATGTTTTTAGTTTAAGTAACTCTTTATGTTTTTCAAATCCCTTTCTACTATATTTCTTAAACTTTCCCAGTTAGCGGACACAAGAGAACAGTATCGTCCGCATAACTAATGATAGTACTTGAGGTTTGCAAGTTAAATACTGAATTGATGTATATAATAAATAGTACCGGACCTAATACTGTTCCCTGAGGTACGCCGCACTCAACTATTTCTGATCTACTTCTTATACTATTTATTTCTGTCTCTATTGACATCTATTACTTAGGTAAGATTTCAAAAGATTTATAGCGTTATTTCTGAACCCATAATTCCCTAAAGTTGTCAATAGTTCCGAATGGCATACTGTATCAAACGCTTTCTTTAGGTCTAAGAATACACCTACACATGTTTGTTGGTTATCAAAGGCATCATATATAGACTTTACCATATGGTATATTGCATCTTGAGTACTTTTATTTTTTCGAAAACCAAACTGAAAATTTTATAGTAGTTTTTGCTTTTCTACGTAACTAATTATTCGTGCTTTAAGTACTTTTTCAAAAATCTTGGCAAAATTTGTAATCAAGAGATAAGGGTCTGTAATTTGTTAGACTTTCTTTATTACCACTTTTATATATGGATTTTACAACAGCTACTTTAAATTCAGGTTCAGGCATATTCCTTCAGAAATGCATCTATTCATTATTTGTGCTAATGGTTCCACAATGAAACGAATATGGATATGTGTATCCAGTTTTTCACATAATTTCCTGAAGAGACAAACGAGTCTTGTGTGGGGACATTTGGACAAGAACAGTACATCAAGAACAATAAATTCAAGATCATGTTACATGTCTATGGAATTGGTACACTTTCCCGGGCGTCAGATGAGGTTCTGATTTTTCTATATGTCGTATGTGATGAAGTGTTAATGACGTAATGACAAATCCAAGTTTTCCACCTCGAAAGCCAAAACCCTGACTGTTGACCTGATATTTCCTAAGGTACAACTATTAATAAAAGTTGTTGAGGAATGTAAGTAAATATTAAATAATGTAAATTATAAATTTAATTTTCTTTTTAAATATTAAAAAGGATGTAGTAATATGAAACACCTCATTGTATATAAAGTACAGTAGGGGAGACCAGGACAATTGTAATAATTTCAGTACGATACGGCACTACTTTTAATGCATGAAATCTATGTTTTAAACTTTGGGTATATAATTGACTTGTGTATTTAATTTATTATACTAAAGACAAGAATATACCTATAAAACTATTGACCAAATAAATAAATCATTTGTATATGAATGTTATGTGTTACATTTGTACCACCACTGGAGACAAATGTAACAAACCACGGGACAATTGTAACAAAGCATTAATATATAGAAACTACAAAAATAACACAAAATATATTTTACTTTCTCATACAAAATGGGTTAACATAAAGGCAACATAAACTTAACTAACATAAACATTATTCTCTACAATTTATACAACCTACTGCGAGGGAAATTGTTATTACTCGTATTTTTTCGATTTTTTTTTTAAATAACATGCTCATTTTATGAACTTGTAACGTAAATAAATTCCGTTCTGTTTTATGGCTAATGTTTGAATTCCCATTTCAAATATTTGAAATAAAACCGCGCGAACTTGTAGAAATTTACCGCGACTCACCATCTACCGTTATCCCTACCTTTCCGTCCCGCTAATGTCGCGTGCTCCCAGCAAGCACATTTATACGCGATATCCGCAAAAATCATTCTTTTTCTGCCGACCTGCTTGCTTGAGCCTGTTGACCGTGGCTTACGTTCGCGAAGATATATCTTCGGTGTTTTAGTGTAGTGATTCTTAATTACCAGGTATAGTCTGAAATATTTTATTATTATTAATATATATGTGTGAGTGTTCTACAGCTGGGCCAAGTAATTAAAAGATTTCCGAAGGGGAATTAAGTCGTAATTCGACCATTTTTTGCTTAAGTGCAAACCTTAAAATAGGTGTTATGCATTATTAAATTTTACGGTTTAAACACTAGCAACTACTTGGAGTGAGCTGTGGGCACAAAAGCCACGTCTATATTTTCTTCTATTTTGGTATTTATTACCACTTTATTTTTTTATTGAATTAAATATATATTTAACTTAAATTTGAATCGTACGTTATCGTTCGATTTTATACTACCTACCTGGCAATTAAGAATCAATGATACTGTTTTACCGAATGGTAGCATACTTTTAGTTTATTTAGAAGATATTACTTCGACGGCGTAGGCAATAGGTATTTGTTTATCTTTTGCATCGGCAAAAAGCAGCATTTATTTAAATTTTTGATTTTTTAATCGTATAGTGAAAATTTGCATACCACATTCCTGTCTTGATAATATAATTTTTTTACTTTGATAAAGTCTAATCTCAATTTTTGGGAATTTAATCAAAATTTACTTAATATTTAACATTAGAATATTTTTTTATATAATTAAAACTCATATTTTTGAACTATTAATCTAGTTATTTTATTTAAATTCATTTTAGTGTAAATTTCACTCTTGATATCCGGTTCAAGCGGGAATTTATTCATATTTTTTTCTTCCAAATTTGTAAAACCTGATAGTGGTAAATTTTTCTTCCACACCTTGATGACCGAGAATCAATTCCTTTGGTGCGGTATACATCGCCCTTAGAGGCTACGTCTCAGCTTAGCTGGACCACCAAGCCGAAGCTTCAGCCTAGGATCCTAGGAAACCCAGCACGTTCACGAGGGGATCTCCAGAAAAGAGAAAAGGTATTTTTGTATAATTAATTGCCTCTAGGAATTAAGACCAGGTCTTAAGGATTATTTCCACTTTACTTTTTTTCCAAGGTTTACAATTCACTTTTGTTGTAAATGATAAATTTCTCGACTTGACCTTGTGTCAAGAGTGAACAGTTTTTTATTGTTTTAACCTAAAGCCTTTCAGGCTACTTAATAAAGTAGATTCGTTTTAACGCCCCTCAGGCAACCCAATTGTTAATTTTAATTTTAATTTAAGAATCACTGTGAACCATCAACTGGTAATATAAATATTTTTGTACACAGCTGATAATTATTGGCTGATCATTTCTGCGGTCTTCTGTACTACTTATAAGTACTCTTCACCTGGCGTTCAAGTATTTTTATACAACATTTTAAGTAGGAGTAGATCAAGCTGGTCATTGTCAAGCTGTGATTTTTCCGGTGATATATCTAAAGGTATCTAAGTGCAAGCCTCTAGCAAATCCACTTATCCACGACCTCCGTATTTAACTGAGCAGCCGATAGGCAACAACAAAAAATTCATTACGTCACATCTCCTGGATGAGAGGCCCTTTAATTAAGGTAATGTAATTAAAGAGGGGTATTAGGAGAGGGAACTATTGTTTTATTGTTGTGAAGTTAGCGACCTAAAATGTTTTTTGGCGATTTCTCGACCTAATTTGCTAGAACTATTTCTGTTTTTCACATTGAACTCCTGAACTCTTTTGTTTCTATATTGGGAACTCCCAAGAAATTGATATTTTTTAAAAATGCAGCACAACTTCACAGAACATGAAATTAGAAGTAGGCAAGTACTTCAATATATTTTGGCTATTCATTGGTCATTAGTAATAAATCTGAGACAGAAAGATCAAAATATTATATGAGTGAAAGTTGATGAGGTAATCAATATTCCGATGTATAATTAACCCAAACAAATATACTGGGATTGACTGGTGTTGGGCAATTAACAAACGCTAATGACAGATGGAGATAGTAGAGGTTTCTATTAGGGGCACGACCTCAGCCTCACTGCTGTACACTCCAGCCAAGCTTTTGCACAGAGTTAATAGTAGAGGTGGTGGGACATAACCCTCCATTATTCTCTACTTAACTAAACTTGATACATTATATACCTACATTTAGTGAATAATGAGATACACATAAGCATACGCAAAAATGTGATTCTGAGAGTATGTAAAATTAAGGTATTAAGAAACGTTATATCGAGTATGATGCCCAGGTGTTCATTCGTTTCTAGTCATTCCGATAAAATATCGTAATACATTTTGGCGAAGAAGAACAAATAAAAGAAAACAAATAATTTATTACGTATTTGTATTTGTATTTATTCAAATACAAAAAACATAAAAATAACAAGAATATATTTAATGTAACTTACTGGATAGGGCTGGAACCTTTGATGTAACTATAACACTCGGAGTAGTTTCCACCAAAACACCAAAACACTTTCACTTCGCTCGACGCGCGTTTCGCCAACCAAGTTGACATCATCCGGAGACGAATAAAAACTAATCTTAAACTAAAAATCTACCCTATTTATACTATTTGTGGTGAAATCATTAGTCACGCTTCAATGATTAGTTGCTAAGCAACGCGTAAAGCGGGCTATACGGTATAGGTCCCTTGTCGCTATTCATACTACTTTTACATTTTACAATTTCTATGCTCTCAAATGCATCCAATTGTCTATTATTAGTCACATTTCTGACTAATCTTAAATTACTAATATCTATTCTATGATTGTTGTCAAGAGCATGTTGTGCAATACTAACTAGACTTATCTGTTCTTCCATATTTTAGATGAGCCATATGTTCTTTAAATCTGGTGTTAATTGATCGTCTCGTTTGTCCAACATATTTTCGATCACAATCATTACAACTAATTTCGTAAATCCCAGACCTTTCATTTGGAACAATTTTATCCTTTGGATTGTCTAAAAGTTGTTGTAATTTATTACTTGATGAATGCATCGCTGTTATACCCACGTTTTTTGAAAACCTTACTCAAACCACGAGTAAACCGGGGTTCGTAAGGGATGGATATATATTTTGGAGTCTCTATATCCTTTTGAAAGGTCGTAGAATTACGAAGTGTGTCCTTAAATGTACGCTTCCTAATTAGTTTTTCAACTATATCTCTAGGATAACCATTACTCACAGCTATATCTTTAATTAATACTTTTTCTTTTTCAAACCTCATTACTGAGAGGGAAACTTAGTAAACGATGGACAAGAAAATTAAAACTTGCCATTTTATGTTGATAGCAGTGGTGAGAGTCATTAGAGATATATCTGATCGTATTGGTATCTTTTCTATATATATCAAATTCTAACCTATTGTCACTATTTTTAATTACTAATACATCTAAAAATGGAAGTTTGCCATTATTTCCTAGTTCATATGTAAACTTGACAGAAGTGAAACGACTATTTAATTTGGAAATGAAATTTTCTACATCCGCAATCTTAGTGTCAAACACGGCAAAAATGTCATCCACATACCTTAGCCAAATCCTAGGAAAATACTCGGATTCTTCTTTTGCTTCAGTTTCAAATCGACTCATGAAGACATCAGCAATGAAAGGCGATAAACAGTTACCCATTGCGGTTCCTTCATGTTGTTCATAGAACTTGTCATTGGACAAACGAGACGATCAATTAACACCAGATTTAAAGAACATATGGCTCATCTAAAATATGGAAGAACAGATAAGTCTAGTGTTGCACAACATGCTTTTGACAACAATCATAGAATAGATATTAGTAATTTAAGATTAGTCAGAAATGTGACCAATAATAGACAATTGGATGCATTTGAGAGCATAGAAATTGTAAAATGTAAAAGTAGTATGAATAGCGACAAGGGACCTATACCGTATAGCCCGCTTTACCCGTTGCTTAGCAACTAATCATTGAAGCGTGACTAATGATTTCACCACAAATAGTATAAATAGGATAGATTTTTAGTTTAAGATTAGTTTTTAATCGTCTCCGGATAATGCCAACTTGGTTGGCGAAACGCGCGTCGAGCGAAGTGAAAGTGTTTTGGTGTTTGTGGAAACTACTCCGAGTGTTATTAATATAACTTGATAATATATGTATAAGAAACGTATATAAGATCTATTAAACATCGTTCTACAAGTTTGATATTATTTCTATACTGCTATTTATGTTTAGAGCAGCAAAGCCCAGAAGCTGTAAAGAATATTTTAATTTCTTCACCAGTTACGTTATTCCGCAAACGAGAAATTAATGGCTACATCAGTAATGCCTCACAAGCAGCCACTGTAGTTGAGCAATGAACTGAATTGTTTCAATCACATTTTCATCTTTTTTTCACGCTACCCCATGCCATTAATCACAGATACCCCAACGTTTATCCTTCCAAGAAACTATTGAGTTGCCGCGAAGTGAAAAAGTCGATTCTTGCTAACTTGGTAGGTTTTTGCAATATAAGTTTACGAAATCCTGGAGAAGACAGACTGATGTCCAAAGAAATTTAAAGCTGACTCACAGAAAATCCATGGATAACGATTAGCAGATGGGGCCCTTTGCTCATTAAAGATATTTACACTATGTGCACATGTCCGGAATATATTATACATAGCTAGCAGCCTCTGGTAAATTACCCTTTTTCAAATTCCTGCAGCATATCATATAGTTCAGGAAAATAAGGAAAAAATTAGCGAACTTTTTACTCCTAAGATTTTAAGGTTTTATTATTCACTATTTCCCTCGTCTTAATCTCCACCAATCACAAACGCGCAATTTGGAAAATATATATTTTATGTAAGATATGTAATATATGTTGTATGTAAGAATTTATTTGCTCAACAAATTTTTATTGATTTTAAAGTATTATTATTACGGACAAAATGATTGAAAACATGCAGTGAATGCACAACGGAGAGACACCTGATAAGTTTGCAATATACTTACACTGTCTTTACCCTAGTGCCTCTTTTCCCTGGGCGCCAGTTCTATGAACATTTAATTCTTGTAGGCATGGAAGTTAACTACTGAGCATGAGTTCTCTATGGTCCGTTAGAGAAGGTTCAATTAGGTTCTCAATTTTTCAAGACTATTGTGCTTGACCATTGAAATTATATGGAATGGTAAATGGATATAATAATCTTAGTATGAAATATTTAAACGTGGTAATATTTATAACTATGGAATATTTGATATGTGAGAGATAAAAGATGAATACACAGAGAAGTATTTATTATTAAATATGGAAGCATTATATTGTCACGAGGAAAATTAATTTAAGCTAAACAACTCAGCAAAGAAAAATTTATATCTGCAAATCAAATTGCAGCAGGAATTGTGATTATCAACATAGACAATAAAATAAATAGAAATGCTCAGATCAACTTAAGATTAACCTACGCCAAAACCTACGTACCTTATGCTATTAACACGAGCCTAAGCCTACAGAAACAATTAATCCTTAAATTAAACGCATGCTGCCATCTAGCCGGAACTACACTATGGCCAACTTCTTTAGTATACCTGCGGACATCTATCGGAACTATTCCGAACTAGAAAACTGCTATATTTCATACGTTTGTTATACCTTCTTATTGGATTTTGACCCTTACGGAACTTAATATCTCCAGAATTTCTACTCACTTTCTCGTATTTGAATCTTTTTTTATTCATGTAAATCAGCTTGCCACACTACTAGAATTTTCTTTAACGCTGACTGGAGACGCTACACTTGAATGTCGTGAATTTTTACCGAATTCACTTAAATTTGTTTTTAAAAAGTGCTTAAGAATTTCCCAGTGGGATTCTGCACACCACAGCACTATTTTAACCACCTCAAACTACTTAGAAACATTAAATTTTATGAATTTTTAGCTCACATAGGCGTTGGCGTTGATTACCACCCTATCACTGTTAAACTCCTTGCATTATTATGCGTCTCTATCCAACTTCTTTCCGGTTACACAAATGCATTTCCTCCTGTAATCCAGCTTCTTGTTTTATCTTTGTTGACAACTCTGGCCAATTACATCAATGATATTTTTATAAATTAATTAGGTTTACCTTTAAATGCCGTAATTTATCATACACCCAGTTTAAATTTCACTTCTAAGCTATAGACAATAATCACATTAACACTCGGAGTAGTTTCCACAAACACCAAAACACTTTCACTTCGCTCGACGCGCATTTCGCCAACCAAGTTGGCATCATCCGGAGACGATTAAAACTAATCTTAAACTAAAAATCTACCCTATTTATACTATTTATGGTGAAATCATTAGTCACGTTTCAATGATTCGTTGCTAAGCAACGCGTAAAGCGGGCTATACGGTGTAGGTCCCTTGTCGCTATTCATACTACTTTTACATTTTACAATTTCTATGCTCTCAAATGCATCCAATTGTCTATTATTGGTCACATTTCTGACTAATCTTAAATTACTAATATCTATTCTATGATTGTTGTCAAAAGCATGTTGTGCAACACTAGACTTATCTGTTTCTCCATATTTTAGATGAGCCATATGTTCTTTAAATCTGGTTTTAATTGATCGTCTCGTTTGTCCCACATATTTTCGATCACAATCATTACAACTAATTTCGTAAATCCCAGACCTTTCATTTGGAACAATTTTATCCCTTGGATTGTCTAAAAGTTGTTGTAATTGTAATTGAGCATGACTTTCTATTGCCTACGTTATTCTTTATATTTTTAGAAATTTTGTTCAAATGCTTAAAGAATCCTAGAAAGATTATCAAAAGATTGCGCGAGAAAGATTGTTTTTATTTAAAAGCAGATAAAGGTAATAAGGTTGTTATTTTAGATAAAGAGGACTATTATGAACGGGTAAACAACCTAATTAGTAATGGTCCTTATAAAGAACTTACTAGAAACCCTTTACCACGAATGACCAGTGAAATAAAAAATGTCCTCAAATCATGTAACAACCTTATTACTCCACCCGTTAAGAATAGGTTACGTGTATCTAACCCTACTGTACCTAGATTGTATTGCCTACCAAAAATTCATAAGCCAGGGAAGTCTGTGCGTCCAATAGTATCGTCTATTGGATCTTCGACTTACCACTTATCAAAATGGTTGACTAAGGAATTTGAAAGCTTGCCCATTGCACAGCCTAGTTTTTCAGTTAAAAATTCGAATGATTTCATTGATAAGGTCAAGAATATTCAATTGCAAGAGTGTGAAATTTTGATTTCCTTTGATGTTTGTTCATTATTTCCGAGTGTACCAATTCCACAGACCTTGGACTATCTTGAGAATTTACTCGAATTAAACAACTATAGAAAAGAAGTAATAGAAGAATATATAAACCTTACAAAACTTTGTATGAAACAAAATTGCTTCCGTTTCAATGACAAGTTCTATGAACAACATGAAGGAACCGCAATGGGTAACTGTTTATCGCCTTTCATTGCTGATGTCTTCATGAGTCGATTTGAAACTGAAGCAAAAGAGGAATTCGAGTATTTTCTCGATTTAGGATTTGGCTAAGGTATGTGGATGACATTTTTGCCGTGTTTGACACTAAGATAACGGATGTAGAAAACTTCATTTCCAAATTAAATAGTCGTTTCACTTCTGTAAAGTTTACATATGAACTAGGAAATAATGGAAAACTTCCATTTTTAGATGTATTAGTAATTAAAAATAGTGACAATAGGTTAAAATTTGATATATATAGAAAAGATACCAGTACGATCAGATATATCCCTAATGACTCTCACCACTGCTATCAACATAAAATGGCAAGTTTTAATTTTCTTGTCCATCGTTTACTAAGTTTCCCTCTCAGTAATGAGATGTTTGAAAAAGAAAAAGTATTAATTAAATATATAGCTGTGAGTAATGGTTATCCTAGAGATATAGTTGAAAAACTAATTAGGAAGCGTATATTTAAGGACACACTTCGTAATTCTACGACCTTTCAAAAGGATATAGAGGCTCCAAAATATGTATCCATCCCTTACGAACCCCGGTTTACTCGTGGTTTGAGCAAGGTCTTCAAAAACGTGGGTATAACAGCGATTCATTCATCGAGTAATAAATTACAACAACTTTTAGACAATCCAAAGGATAAAATTGTTCCAAATGAAAGGTCTGGGATTTACGAAATTAGTTGTAATGATTGTGATCGAAAATATGTTGGACAAACGAGACGATCAATTAACACCAGATTTAAAGAACATATGGCTCATCTAAAATATGGAAGAACAGATAAATCTAGTGTTGCACAACATGCTTTTGACAACAATCATAGAATAGATATTAGTAATTTAAGATTAGTCAGAAATGTGAGAATTGGATGCATTTGAGAGCATAGAAATTGTAAAATGTAAAAGTAGTATGAATAGCGACAAGGGACCTATACCGTATAGCCCGCTTTACGCGTTGCTTAGCAACGAATCAGTGAAGCGTGACTAATGATTTCACCATAAATAGTATAAATAGGGTAGATTTTTAGTTTAAGATTAGTTTTAATCGTCTCCGGATGATGCCAACTTGGTTGGCGAAACGCGCGTCGAGCGAAGTGAAAGTGTTTTGGTGTTTGTGGAAACTACTCCGAGTGTTATAGTTACATCAAAGGTTCCAGCCCTATCCAGTAATAATCACATTCACCTTTCGTAATGTAATTTCAATATTCACAATACAGCCGTCATGTCTTTCTTGTATCTGCTTCTAGATTACAGCTCTCGAGGCCCCATTTTCACGTGACGCTAACGCAATTTTCTTTCTCAATACACATAGTTTATGTGGAGGTTATATTACATAAATTTTGTTGAGACTTGTCTATTACGATTATGTGAGTTTTAGATTGTTGCGCCGATAAATAACTTTGATATTAATATAAGTAGACATGGACCAATCAGATTCATCGTTGCTGGTTGACTTTTGTATTGCTCTTGAAACCCATGCGATGCGATGTACATATGTTTTTTAAATAACAAAAGTGAATTAGAGGAAAGAAAATTGCGGAAGATTCATGGAAAATCATATATTTTTCTGAAGTTTGAGTATTTATGAGTATCAAACATATCATTTTATAGGTTTCCGAGGGTGTATATTAAGAATTAATTAAGCACTTTTTAATATTTTTTAATATTATTTTCATATTAAAAAATTAAAATTTGTAGGTCATATAATGAAATTGAAAATATAAATTTTATGACAATAGCAAAGGTATTTTCTGGGAATGCAAAGATATAATAAAAAAAATGTATCAATATTTAATACGAAAAAATGACATTTATTATTATAATTTAAAAAAATGTTAATGAGAAAAATTCAAAAAACTAGTAAAAAAATAGTTGATTTAATTGATTTTTGGGTAGTTATTAAAAGACCTTAATTTTGCATACTTATTGTTTTTCGCTTTTAATTTTTAAATATAACGTAAAATCTTAAAGATAAAGATTTTACGATTCTGCTATCGACTAAATTAATAAGAGTCAACCATGCGACGTAACTTTATAGCACTTCCATGTCAAGGTAAGCATAGCCTTGTCTGGTAAGTGCAAAGCGCAGGGTCGAAACGCGAAATGAAATTGCTCGAGTGATTAATCGATGCAATAGCTTTGAGGACATGTATATCCAGGAAAGCTGCTTCAATCATTGTGACAAATAACCGTCGGCTGCAACAACCCGGCTCTCTCCAAAGGCCCCATGTCACCCGGCATTTACACCAAAGAACAATTTGATTACCCAAACGTATTTAATTCGGAACTGTTAGATCGCTCACTATATCGCCCCAAGTTAGAGATATAAAAAATATCTTTACTCTTATAGATTCGTTAGGACTTTATTCTATTTAATCGTCTAGTTTGATTAGCTCAACGAAATGATGCAAAGGAGAGCGGGTCCGGTAAATTGCGAGCGACACGAAGTTCTGTCAGGCACATAATTGCATTCAGTGCTTATTTAAGGTAATCACAGCTATTTCACCTCTGAATAGTTTAGAGTTAAATTAAACATCTATAAATGTCACTGAAAACTTGTGTTTTTTTATACCAGTCAGAAATTCTTAGAATGTAGTAGGTGGGTAATAATATATAGCCCAAAAATAAATAATTTTCTAAACCCAGTACCTCTAGAAAAATGTCTTATTATCCATATCAATCAACATATATTTTACAATGATTCGTTTTTAATGACAAATATTTTTAAATCAACCTTTTGGAATCTTATTATATAACTGAACTTTACGAGGACAGCAAACAAATTTCATTTATAATATATTAAAACTATTAAATACATCCAACAATACTGCACTGTAATAAAATATTTCTTAGTTTCCAAAGATAATCAGGGTATTCGCAGAAATTATTCGAAACAATTTCTGAAGTAGGGACACTATTTTCTTGATAAAAATTATATACTGTTCTTTGGATAACATTTTGTGAAGCATCGTATTTTTTTTATTTTACCCTTTTATTTTAACATAGTGATCCACAACTCCTTTTTTAATAACAAGATTACTAGTAGAAATCGGAATCTTAATTAATATAAATATTTTTTTCTCACTTTAAACAATTATAAGTATTTCACGTGTAAATATCGGTTCGATTCCATAACCCTGTCTTCAACATATTCATCACGTAAATTTTTTCTTAATTAAATGGTCTCCAAAAATCCATTTTAAAAACGAAACAAATTACAGTTAATAATTATTATTTAAGGTAATGTAACAGCCGGAAGCAGTAAGCAGTAAAGTCCGTGCTTGTATTTTTTTCGTGCAGTATAATAAAAGGACCATACCAAGCGTGGATAATTTTCTTTGTGTTAGGCTCGAGTAGGAACCATAAGCTAAAAATAAAATATCTAATCCCTACTGTCCTTATTGTAAAATTAAGTAGGTCTTAGGTCTCACGGATGCGGACGCCACGAATCTTAAATAATAAATTATTCCTTGGGCCATTTTGCAGTTACACGTGTCACTTAATTTATGGTTTATATATTCTTAACAAATAATTAAATTCAGTCAAATGGCCAAACATTATCCCACATTAGAATAGTACTTACGTAAAATGCACGGAGCATCAAACAAGTTGATACAGAGATTATCTCAGTAATATCATAATTGTATTGCTTTGAGAAATAAGGAGGTAAGTAGGCCTAGTTTTTCTCTTCATATTTGTAGATAGCAAGCATCC
Organism: Tetropium fuscum; assembly: GCA_964058915.1. Lineage (NCBI taxonomy): Eukaryota > Metazoa > Arthropoda > Insecta > Coleoptera > Cerambycidae > Tetropium > Tetropium fuscum. Next base: position 670,060 of record CAXKVY010000211.1, on the reverse strand, counting down.
CATAGTAAACAACTAAAATATTGATAGTATTCATAAAATTAACCCTAAAGGTAACCATGCACATGTCTTGTAAAAGTTTATTAGTTCTTATTTTGCGACCAGATGTCGTTTGCTTACGGGTATAGTTTCGTGAAATTATGTAGATCCCGTAGGATTAGCCGAGATTTTATCCACGTTAAGTATTATTACTTAAAGGGGATGAAAGACCATCCCTTTCCAGATGTGCCCCACCTCCAACAAAGACTAGAGCCGCGATCATTGCTTATATCATTCAGTTTCAGACAGTAAATTAGGGTTTCAATCAAATAGTTTATAAGCGGGAAAGTTAGTCAAAATTGTTTTATTAGAGACAGGTCTACTTAACCCTCGGAACTAACCTCGTGTCTCATTCATATGTGTTTGTAAATTCGCGCAACGTAGGTATCTGGTTCCGTTAAAGTGCCCAAAATTGTAACTTTAAAATGGTTTGGTGTAAATACTTATTGTCTTCATAATTTATTATGTTAAATATTAAATATATATTATATTCCGATGTTAATTGAATTAATCTCGATCAACGAAACCCAGCATTATGCGTCATAGTTGGTCCGCGAATCTCAGTGGTTAAGTAAAGTGTTAATCAAAGGATTAACATCGTCGAGCTGGTCCGGACGAAATGAGAGTTCATGAGGTAATTTAAATATAAATTTGAATGTAGCATTATCAAGAGCGAATCCCAGGACTAGTTAATCATGTGCGTGTATATGTGCATTTATGCTTATCTAGGTATAATATGTACTTATATATGTATGCATATATTTTTCTGTCAACCGAAAACTCTCCCTTTCATTTTAACATCGGCATCGTCCAATCATTTGCCTTTTTTTAGTAAGAGAAAATCACCGCGCAATGTAAAACAAACGTACAGACAAATCGATTGCATAAAAACAGCCTCGCACGTTATAAGCCAAATGACACCAGTGTGTTCATTCAATGCACATAAACATCTGCATCAATTTCAGCAAAGACGGGAAAATAACGCACAGAGTGGTCCTATTGCTCCGAGCAATCATCCAACTGCAGTGTCATTTGCAAATGAGTGCTAGCTTATATTAAATTCTCATATTGTGCGCGTCATATGTTCTCATTTGTAGCGACAGTCTGATTTCCGCGTGTCACTTGTTTTTAAAGTTATATAACGCGGAGCACCATCATCATAGTTTTCCACATGATGCTACCAGAATCTCTTGTTTTAATTGCGCTATTAATATTAGGTACTTTGTGTAATTACTTGTAAATAGGCATACTTTATATTGCAAGTTGAGGTATATAGCTAGCGCCATTATTATAAACGATTAGGACATGGAATTTGAAGGACAGCACCTGATAAATAATGAGAAACAATAAATTTACAGCGTAAGTTTGTATTAATACTTTTTATCAGTATTAGTATATGTAGTCTCGTTAAAGTAGGAATTAATTGCATTGATGTCACATAAGTCATCTGGTATGTATGTTCGCATATAGAAAACTTTGCTTATAGCATAAATAATACTTATTAAGACGAAAATTGAGCGTTATCATTAAAATATCATCAGTGGTGCGAAAGTCTAAATATTCCGTCATCAATTCAATTTATGGCCATCGACCGTCAACTCAATGTTCTCAGGTCTCCCTCTCATGTGACCGTATTCCCCAATCATGATTTTTACAATAAAATTGCATATCACAACAATATAATATTCAATATCTCAATATGGCTCTCTCCATCAGGCCCGCCGTTCGTATAGCAACTGCACGTGTTCCATATTCTGCGGCGTCTATAAAATATATTGCACATTGAGTAAAGGTTTCCTTCGCGTCTATCTGCCCTATATTATTCGCTTGCTACGAAATTTAAAACGTTTACGGGTTTCGTGCAACGACTTGTACGAAATACCGCATTTTAATTTAAATATTCAATTCGAGGAATCGGAGTTTTTCTGGCCAACGCCGACTCTCTAACTCGTATTATATTTTTGCTAAATAAATTCACACTGCGGATCATAATAATGTTCAAAGATATATCATTAAAATAAAAAATAATTCAATCGGACTTGATGGGATTTATGTTAAAATGTTACTTGTTTTAAGTACTTTATTTAATTAATCTGCTAGAAAAAACTCTACTATTTTAAACATTCTACTATTTTACCACTAGCCAAAATAAATAACTCTACTGAATTTTCTCATCTGCATCAACGAATTGACGATTATGTATCAACAAATATAAGAATATAACAATATAGTTTAGATCAAATCACAGCTCTTACTCATATCACGGATGATATAATGCCTAATGCCGATAAAAAATAATTAACATACTGAACATTATTAGATTTTAATAAGACGTTCGATATGTTTAGTATACGGAAATGAAGCAAATTTATGTGGAATAGAAGAGAAAAGTATAAAAATAAAAAGCGGAAAAAACAAATTTCATCGTTTTTTTATATCTCGTTTATTTTCGAATATACCGGGCATTTATTGAAATTAGGACATATTCTTGAAAATGCATCTCGTACTGTTTAAAAACAAAGTAAGTGGTGGATTTTTTTCTTATTTTCAAGTAAGCTTGAAGTCTCTAACTGTCTCAGTAGCTAGAATTATCATTTCTGATACCGGGTGTCTGGGAATACATTTAATAAGAATGTGTCACAAAAAGTCTATAAATTTAAATAAGTTGTGTGCAGCCCTGTATAATTAAAATGAACGATAATTTTACCACTCATCGGTTTGGTATTTTGGCCATTCAGTGCCAGCACTACTTTAATGACCGAACGCAAAGGGATTTTTTTGAAATCGATTGAGTTTTTAGTGCGTATTTACTATGTAGCGTCTTTGCTATTTAATTTTTTATGTATCTTTGTTTTTTTGTTTGTTTGTATAATTATTTATGTATCTAAATATGTCATGCATAAAATATGTCAACTGAAATGAAATATCACAAGTATTAACATCATCGACCTGATTTTTCAAGAAATATTTAAGGAATAATAGGTAAATGCAAAAAACTAAATATTATTGAATATATTGTTAAGTAAATGTATATGGCCTTTATTTTAGATTGTCTAAGTTTAGAGCACACAATTAATCTCGCTAACACGCTGGTATGTATCCAATCCAGATTAAACGGCTAGTCCTCTTTTTTTTTCGTCGAAATTTATTCCTCTCAAGGCGGGTGTACTAATATGACAAAGTAACGAATAGAAATGGGAGACAAGTTAAATATACTTTGTTTGTTCAGGAGTGCGTTCGCGCGAACGGGCTTAATGCAGATAATGCTCAAATCCTTCATTTCCGTTCTAGGCTCCGTAACGTGCATTAACTTACTGAGACATTCCGTACTTCCGATATCGATTTGGCTATCAGATTGTTAGTTTTCTTTTAGGAGGTATATTTGATGTTAGAGAGATATTTATAAAAGTAGGGATTGAAACAATCTCGGACAACTGTTCATACATACATGTATCTGACACAAACAATTAATAAGTGTGACAATATATATATATATATATATATATATATATATATATATATATATATATATATATATATATATATATATATATATATATATATATATATATATATATATATATATATATATATATATATATATATTAGCTTTGAAGATCTTTGCTATTCATATTTGTTTTGTGAAGAGTAATCTTGGGTTTGTAGAATTTCATTACATAGAGAAATAGGCAAATAAATTTTTTATAAATATATACCTAACAAATTTATCTGTAATGAAATGCTACAAACCCAAGATTACTCTTCACAAAATGTGTGTGTGTGTGTGTGTGTGTCTATATATATATATATATATATATATATATATATATATATATATATATATATATATATATATATATATATATATATATATATATATATATATATATATATATATATATATATATATATATATATATATATACAGGGTGAGTCAGTTTTTTGTAGACAAACTTTAACAGGGGATAGAACGCACGTTTTTAAAAAGAAAAGTGCCTATAAATATATGGCCGATCTAGCTTCCTAAGGAAGATACAAGGTGTTAAAGTTTCATTTTTTTTTACATTAATGTGTAATATTTTCTGAACGAAATGATATATTCACTAAATATTTTACACATATCTTAATCTGCATAGGATCAACATGTTGTATTGTTCCTGTCGAAAATACTATAGTGGATGTTACTTTTTTCGGGTACTTTGGATATTCTGCATAATGGAACTTTTTTTTCGTACGCCACTGACATTATCTGATACATATTTCTAAAATAACGGCCCCTTAGTAACAATTTTGATCTCTTGTAATTTTGCTCTAACTATGACAGTTTTAGAGATATTGGCCGTTGTTTCTCTGACAGTGTAATGTCGTTATTATATTTTTTTTCTCGAATTTTCTTTATGACTTATAAACGAACGCTTAGATTTTTTCATGTTTGGGGGATAATGCCTATTAATTAAGGCGCATAAAACAAGCGGTAAGAATGTTCAAAAACTTGCACAGTGGCGGGGTGGAAGGGGTGCTCCACCCCTTTCGTAAACAGAACATCTACGCCAAAGACTATTTAAAAAAAACTGTTATTTTCATTATCTACATACAGTTTAACAAAAATAATGTCCCTTCTTCTGTTTCGAAATTCCTGTGCGGTTCCTAGTTATTTTGATTTTTAGTGTTTGATGTGGTACTAAATTAAGTAATTTATTTATTAGCAATAATAATTATCGGCTAAATATTTAATTCTTTCAACGAAACCTACCTAAATGTGTGTTAAGGATTCTAAAAAGCCGAAATCTCTTATTCTTTATCTTTTTCCAATGTAGTCAAAATAAATATTTGTTATATCAAGCCTTACTCAAATACAATACTTTTATATGTTGAAATCTGTTAAATTACAAATGTACTTACAATACAATAGATTATTGTGCCGTTGCCAAAAGTCTTAAAAATTTCCTTTAAGTTTTATTAAACTTGTGCATGTACCAATTTCTGTTTCAATTTTTGTTGTTGTTTGCTAAATAATTTCCATTTAAAACTAGCGTATTTGTAACTAAACTTGTAACTTGTACGTAATAATTGCAACAAAATATTATACTCCTTGGATAACATGTAAGCATTATGTCATATTTTGAAACGACAGTTTGACGTATTACAAGTTTATCTACAAACAATTTAGCTTCATCTTGAATATTTTCACTGTTATTAATTATTATTTTTAAGATTAAAAAGTTATTTTATGTGATTTGCCAGATTTTAATTAGTGTAACATGCCGTTTACATTTACAAATAGCGAACAAGCCGACATTCATCTTATTTATGGGTTCGTAAATGGGAATTCGAGATACGCAGCTAGGGAGTATCGAAGAAGATTTCAAAATAGACGACAACCTCATCATTCCGTTTTTGTGAGTATCCACCGTCGATTTGTTAACAAGGGTTTGAAAAATGTACCCGGGGGCCGACAGAACAACCGTGGACGAGATAGAGACCGTATATTGCGGGAATTTAATAGGAACCCAACGACAAGTACTCGAAGTGCTGCTATTGCTCTTGGTATTTCCCAAAGTAAAATTTCCCGGGTTTTAAAACGGGATCACAGACGCCCATATCATTTTCAACCTGTTCAAGGTTTACGTCCAGGTGACGCTGAACGAAGACTTACTTATTGTAGGTGGGTTCTTAACTCCATTCAAAATAATAGGGATTTCTTATCCAATATACTGTGGACTGATGAATCTTGTTTTACTCGTCGTGGTATAGTAAATTTTCACAATCTGCATGTATGGGCACATGAAAACCCACATGCCATTCGACCACGAAGTTTTCAACATGAATTTAGTACAAATGTCTGGATTGGAATTTACGGCAACCACGTGTTTGGACCTTATTTCTTGCCACAACGTGTAAATTCAGAAAATTTCCTACAATTCTTAGAAGAACACCATGGTAATATATGGGAAGTCATTCCTTTGAATTCAAGAAGACAGTCTTGGATTCAACTTGATGGGTGCCCGGCCCATTATGGCAGAAATGTAAGAAATTGGCTAAACAATAACTATCCAGGGAGGTGGATAGGTCGTGGAGGTCCAGTGGCGTGGCCTCCCAGATCCCCCGATTTAACACCACTTGACTTTTTTGTGTGGGGATTCATTAAGGAAATAGTGTATACCACTCCGGTTAATACACTTGAGGAACTTCAAAATCGCATTAGAGATGCTTGCAATGAAATAAGGGTAAAATCATTTAGTTAACTTAAGACGTTCTATGATACGTCGCAGTGAAATGTGTATTGAGAAGAACGGTTTACATTTTGAACAAAGTATCTAATTTTATGTATGTAGGTACTAGTGTTATTGTTATTAATTCTTGTAATTGTTATTTATAAATCATTATTGCTAACAATTGTTATTTATTCCACAAATATTATTGTTAATTAAATATTGCTATAAATTCAAAAATGTTTATATCTCCATAAACATTAACATCAATGCTCATCTAATGTTTTTTTTTGTAATTGTAATTACAGATAAAGAGATTTCGACTTTTTAGAATCCTTAACAAACCATATTTAGGTAGGTTTCGTTGAAAGAATTAAATATTTAGCCTATAATTATTATTGCTAATAAATAAATTACTTAATTTAGTACCACATCAAACGCTAAAAATCAAAATAACTAGGAAACGCACAGGAATTTCGAAACAGAAGAGGGGACATTATTTTTGTTAAACTGTATGTAGATAATGAAAATAACAGTTTTTTTTAAATAGTCTTTGAAAGAGTCTTGAAATAGAAAGGGGTGGAGCACCCCTTCCACCCCGCCACTGTGCAAGTTTTTGAACATTCTTACCGCTTGTTTTATGCGCCTTAATTAATAGGCATTATCCCCCAAACATGAAAAAATCTAAGCGTTCGTTTATAAGTCATAAAGAAAATTCGAGAAAAAAAAATTATAATAACGACATTACACTGTCAGAGAAACAACGGCCAATATCTCGAAAACTGTCATAGTTAGAGCAAAATTACAAGAGATCAAAATTGTTACTAAGGGGCCGTTATTTTAGAAATATGTATCAGATAATGTCAGTGGCGTACGAAAAAAAAGTTCTATTATGCAGAATAGTCGAAGTACCCGAAAAAAGTAACATCCACTATAGTATTTTCGACAGGAACAATACAACATGTTGATCCTATGCAGGTTAAGATATGTGTAAAATATTTAGTGAATATATCATTCCGTTCAGAAAATATTACACATTAATGTAAAAAAAAATTAAATTTTAACACCCTGTATCTTCCTTAGGAAGCTAGATCGGCCATATCTTTATAGACACTTTTCTTTTTAAAAACGTGCGTTCTATCCCCTGTTAAAGTTTGTCTACAAAAAACTGACTCACCCTGTATATATATATATATATATATATATATATATATATATATATATATATATATATATATATATATATATATATATATATATATATATATATATATATATATATATATATCTCCATCTACCTATGTACTTGTTAATGACTATGAATCATATCTGGGCCTCAAACCTTAAAGTGTGTGTATATCGTAGATTTCTATATCATAAAAGAAAAAAATATTTACAAGAAAATTTTTTAAAACTAAATTACTTGGTCGTCGATAAGTCGCTAATATCAATCTACAGTAGATTTTTTAATATATAACCAAAGATTGAAATGGGCTACACATATAAGATATGTGTGTTAATTTATAAGTTTTCAGATTATTTATAAGTGTTTATTTATAAGATTTTATTTATTTGGAGCTCAATATTGGTAATTAAACTTTTGTTTACGTATTATTCACTTGTATATAGTTTTTACTATGATTCACTTTTACTTAGCTAGCTTTTTATTTCTGATCAGATATATGTTGTAAGGTATACCTTTTATCATTGCGATGTTATTGTAGGTCTTTAATCTTCGCTGGGGGTGAAACTAGGGATGGCTTGCACATTATCCACTAAAATCTTCGTATCTCGTGGCTAATACAAATCGTTGCTGTTCTCTGGACCTTTGTCTCTTCGTTGCACACGTACCAAGTCCTCGTAGACTATATTTCTCTGTAGCAGACTATGTAGTAGATATATCATTTTTACATATTTTATTCTACCTTTTAACGATGAAAAACTGGAGAATTAAAATTTATATGCTGCTGTATTTAACCAATTTGTTGCTTCTCAATAAATTATTTTTTTATCAGCTGTTTTCGTTCCTGGAGAGCAAGATATGCATACCTGTTTCCTTTTCGTCTGTTCACTTCATTTTATTCACTTATGAAGTTTTTGATTTATGCACTATCACTTTGTTTTAAAATATCACATATTGATCATTATAATTACTCAATAGGATTGTTATATTACAATGCTTTTTGAATTTATTTAATTCTCTATTTGTTTAAGGTATTACCTTTTTGTACTGCGAAGATGGTCTTACATGTGACATAAGCTATCATTTGAAATACCATTTGGACAATATTTTTACTTTAAATAAATATTCTAATTTTATTTCCACTTCCTTTTGTAATCTACTGTTATACTTTCCTTCATTTAATTGGTAATTGCTATAATAAGTTTGAATTTGTTCTATGTAATCGTAGATGCTTAATGTTCGATTGAATCTTGGGTTGCATGATTTTATTGATCGAATTGTTTCCGATGAATATTAAAATTGTTTCTTTAATGATTAATTTCATATATATTTAGGTTTTTTACTGTTTATACTCTCTCGCTACGCTTTCATTTTGTTACAATATATATATATATATATATATATATATATATATATATATATATATATATATATATATATATATATATATATATATATATATATATATATATATATATATATATATATATATATATATATATATATATATATATATATATATATATATATATATTGTGTATTGTACTTTTGAAACTTTTGAAATATCTTTTGCGGCTGTTGAGAGGAAGACTGAAGAAAATAAAGCAAAAACCACGATAGGCGTCACTTTTTAAAAGCCCTCAAGAAATATTCCCCGGGGTTAGCGTCGATATTTCATGAAAACTATATTTTAGATTTTTGCATGAATACATCCCCACCTCCATCGCTATCAAATAACGCATTTCGTGTCTACTTTAAACCGACCGACAGAGAGTAATTGTATCCGACACCCCATTTTATTGTAAAGTGTAAGTGTTAAGTGCGGCTTGTATTATTTAAGCTACGTCAACAGTATCAAATGTACTGAATGCACAAAGGCTTGTCTGATCGCGGTGAGCTTTTGCCATAAATCATCAGATGCATTATTTAGCGGTAGTGTGAGTATGCTGGTGCTGTATGATAGGTCATTGTACTGAGAACGCACCGACTTCGGTAAACCGTTAGAGTATCTGCGTAACATTATAGTGTAAATTGTAAATAGATGGATTAATCCATAGACGTATTAATACAAGAGACAGAACTGTTTACGTTTTTCGCCGAGTTTTAGGTTAACCAATTTTAGGTTAACCAAAATGTTAGGTTAACCAATCCTAATAATATTTTAGGTTAAAAAAAATAACCAAACATTTTAGGTTATTAGGTAATTTTTGTCTAGACCTCTTGTCCTATTTCGATATTCTTTTCCATGATAGCCTCTTTATTCAAGAATGTGAATGTTCTATTGATTTTTCAAAGAAAGTTTGTTTTATTCATTACAGGGTGGAATAATAATTCCGACGTATTTCTTCCATTAATTTTTTTAACACCCTGTGGAGTTGCACCAGCAAGTTAGAATTTAAATGGTATCCTAACCTTATGTTTTCTTAAAATTCCCTTTTTTGATTGTCTATTATCTTCATTAGTATCAGAAATACACAATTTTAAGGAGCGGCTAAATGCAGAAATCCATTGCAGACGTTGCCACGTTTCTTTTATAAACAATGCGGCAAATACAAATTTTTATATTATTCAACTTCAATGAATAATGAAGATATCAAATCTTTTCCAATATACCATATACATAATTAGATAAATAAAAGTATTTTTAATTGCTTAAGATGTAGATATTATACTCATTATTAGTTTAATAGAAATTATCGTTTATTAATAATCATTATGACTTAAATATATTAGTTACTTTTATTAAAAATAATGTGAGTGGTGAAACATTGTATCGCAAGGAGCTTGCGAATATTTGGGCTGCACAGAAAAATACTATTTCCTACTCCAACATAATTTTCTATTCAGTATTTTTTTAAACTAATTTTTGCATTAATCTTGATAAAGGTACTGAAATAAAACATTGATATGTAGATTATCAAAATCTTCATTGCACTTTAATATAATTGAATTTACATAACGAATGAGCCATTACATATTACATAAAAAGAAAATAGTTACCTAAAATATTGCAATCTGAAATGTTTTTATAAAAACTAGTAACTACATACATTACACCTGAATTATAGATACAAAACACCTATAAATATTTTAAAATTTTAGTTTCAGTCATCATATCCATATTATGAACAGATTCGAGATGAATTTTAAGTCGGTTATAAATTTAAAAAATGCATTACATCCTTCAAAACATTTACTTCTAAACTTATGGTTATACCTACTGTTTCTCTTATTTTATGAACCCGATGTCTATGCTGATTTAGATTAGTCTGTGTTGAAAACACTTTTTCACATATATATCACATTACAGCCATTGAAATTATTTTGATGTATTCGAATGGTCATTTCGAACGGAGTTTCCTGGATCTGTGAGGTATGCAAGGCGTCGGGTGAAGGGTTCAGAGTTACGAAATTATGCGGCAGCAAAGAAGGTATATTTTTGGAGCCAAGGCATAAAGAACAACGTCTTAATTTTGCGAACCAGTATGTCAGTAGGCCCGACGACTTTTGGAATAATGTCATATTTTCCGACGAAAAGGTCTTTCAGTCATGTCATGATGGTTCCATCCGCATCTACCGACCTCAGAATTCGAGGTATGAAGAGAGGTATATTAAACCTACTGACCGGAGTGGACGTTTTCCATCAATGTTTGGGCATGGATAAGTTCCCTAGGTCCCGGTGTTTGCTGGAGGATAGGAGAGCGCCTTACCGGACAGAGTCACATACGCATATTGGACAATATTATGCTGCCGTCCGTCACTATGTTGTATCCTCAGAATTTTATTTTCCAGCAAGATAATTGCTCAATTCATACATCAGGAATTGTAAGTAATTGGATTAATGAACACAACATAAACGTGCTACCTTGGCCCTCAAAGTCCCCCGACCTAAACCCAAATGAAAATGCATGGTCGATGATTGTAATATTTATAATAGACCTGGTAATAGACATTTCCGCCCAGCAAATGCCGAAGAATTGTGGGTAGCAATTGAAAATGATTGGGACAATATCAACGTAGATTACACGAGGACACTTGTTTCATCAATGAGACGTCGATTGCAAGGTGTAATAGACTCAAATGGCTCCTGGACGAAATATTAATTTTATACAGACCTACTCGCGTTGGAGTTTTGTAGTTTTAAGTAACTTAATTTTTATAATTTAGTTTATTTTGAACATTTTTGGGACGTTCTTTGTTAATTTGGAATTTTTTTGATAAAATAATAATAGACTTTTTAATTTTGATAAGTAATAATTAGACAATTGCGATTGTCATAATGACACATCACAAGAACCTCAAATTTCAAGGTCAGTTTTACAAAGATCTAAATATAACGAAATCTGATATGTGTCGTGCACTTTCAAATGGCCGCCAGTGTACAACAGTCCCTGTAGGAACAATTTTAAAGTGTGCTCATTATAGCCAAAAGTCCGAGCACGTTACAAAAGTAAAACACAAATAATATTAAAAGGTATTTGCTTAAAACGTGATATGTGCTGCAAATAGTAAACTAAAGGTCTATTAATCTACTAAGGTAACGTATTTAAAGAAGTTAAAGAAAGTCCATGAGATATAGGGTGGAGGTCGATAGATTGTAGTAGAACATTGCGTGTCTTCAAGAGACGCGATTTGAAAATACATTGGAATTATTTATAAATTGTCTTCAATCACTGCTACACGCTTCTGTCGACCTTATCGCGTGCTGCGAAAATCGATGAAAACATAACACTTCCAAACTAGGTTTGCTTTAAGTTGTCTGTTTAGATGAAACGCTGATGCTTACACTTGATCGATGTATAATACCTTTGCCTAGATCACAGATTTTTTATAACAGATTAGAAAATAATCATCGTAGGTTTTTTCGCGAAATCGTTAGAACTAAATTTTATTCGCGGGACCTAGTTATAACACATATGATGCAGATACGTACTAAAAATTAGCAGCAAAACAGAATATTAGTCAATTTTAATTTTACTCAACAAAATAAGTACAACAGGAGGGAACATTTCAGAGGTGGTCATAGTGCCTGAACATTTCCTGACATAACCTTTTAAAAATTGTACTTTTATTTCACGTTAACACTGCAGTAAATTATATTTAATTTAAGGGTTTTATTATATGGGATTTTCCTTAAAACTTCCACTTCCGCAACTGTGAAGAAGCATTGTTCCGTCTCTTTGACGATCTTGCCATTGCAATTAAGACTTCCTCCTCCCGACTTTTCTAGATCCGGTTGTTTTTTGTAGAATACAAAGCACGTTATGATCCTCGCTTATTTCTATCAACCGATTCCTATTTATTTGAGGCACTTCTTTATTTCATTGGTCTTCCCGGTGGGAGATGAAACAATGGAGCACTAAAAGTTTTCCTAAAAGTTTTTCCCCGTAGTACAATTGCTTCTTTCACAATTTTTCTCTTTCTTTGTTAAAATAAGTAAGTATAAAGGGTATATCCAAAATACTTTTTGTTTTAGCTAGCATTTACTGTTTATTTTTTTATGTAAGAATAATATATAACGATAAGTCCAGACGTACAACTGGTGAGCTTTCATTTTATTTATCTTTGATTGCTACCAACCCAAGATTACTTCTAACATAACACTCGAAGTAGTTGCCACAAACACCAAAACACTTTTATTTTGCTCGACGCGCGTTCGCCAACCAAGTTGGCATCATCCGGAGACGATTAAAACTGAACTGATCGACACAAAATGGCGAGTTTTAATTTTCTTGTCCATCGTTTACTAAGCTTCCCTCGCATTTATGAGAGGTTTGAAAAAGAAACAGTATTAATGATATACCTGTGAGTAATGGTTATCCTAGAGATATAGTTGAAAAACTAATTAGGAAGCGTAAATTTAAGGACACGCTACGTAATTCTACGACCTTTCAAAATGATATAGTGACTCGAAAATATGTATCCATCCCGTACGAACCCCGGTTTACTCGTGGTTTGAGTAAGGTCTTCAAAAACGTGGGTATAACAGCAATTCATTCATCGAGTAATAAATTACAATTCCTAAACAATCCAAAGGATAAAATTGTTCCAAATGGAAATGTCTGGGATTTACGAAATTAGTTGTAATGACTGTGATCGAAAATATGTTGGAGAAACGAGACGATCAATTAACACCAGGTTTAAAGAGCATATGGCTCATCTAAAATATGGAAGAACAGATAAGTCTAGTGTTGCACAACATGCTTTTGACAACAATCATAGAATAGATATTAGTAATTTAAGATTAGTTAGAAATCTGACCAATAACAGACAGTTGGATGCATTTGAGAGCATAGAAATTATGAAATGTAAAAATAGTAAGAATAGCGACAAGGGACCTATACCGTATAGCCCGCTTTACGCATTGCTTAGCAACTGATCATTGAAGCCTGACCAATGATGTCACCATGAATATTGAAAAAATTATTAGCGAAAAATAAGTACGTGCTTAATTTCGTACTATAATCTCGTGATCCTTAAAATAAAAGAAATATTCACAGTGCAAATTAATAGATAGCAAGTAAAAAAACATCGATTTTAGTTACGAGTTTACGAAAGATTATCCAAAATAAATATCTTAGTAACGGTGAGGTTTACGGTAAAGTTCGTAAGGACCTTTATTGTAGAAAATTTAATGAGAATTAATTTTGATAATAGGTATTTTTGGAAAAGTTAATATTTTAGGAAATATTCGGAAAAAACTAAATTTCGACGCCATTTTTGTGATATGGCGACTAACACCGGTCGAGGGGGAAACTGAGTACATCTATCACAAGATAAAAATAAAGCGATTAAATCAATTTCCTGATTTTCTGGAATTATTTCCTTCTTGGGCTTTATTTTACGGCTTGCTAAGTTGAATTTCTAGTACCAAGCATAATATGAGACGTGTTATATTAGGAGAAATATGACCACTATAAAATAATAATTCAAATATAAATAATTCAAAAATTAGTAACTTATTTGTTTCTGTTTTAACGGTTTATGGTTACATGTACGAGGAAAGCGTTATAAGGCTGTCAAATTCGACGATATTATAGATTGCTTCCCAGGGGTTTCGGTGGAATGACGATACGGTTTTAAATGACTACTCGAAGAGATAAGACGTCCTTTTCCGGCATCCCCGGCTTAAACCCAAAAAAAGGAAGAAATAAAACTGATGATTAATTATAATGATCCCCCTTTCTTAAGGAACAAGATAATTTATCGATGTACATGAAAAGTAATTTTAATTTTCTTTCGGGTGATAAAATAAATGAACCATGTCTGACGCGATAAAGTAAGTCTGTATTCTTACAAATAGAAACAAACAATAGAATATTGCGTTAAGATTGGACGAAGGTTTTGTGAATTCTTCCTCGCCGTACGAGGATAATGGAAAGACACGCGAAATCCATTAGTGTCGTCATGGCAACGGTGCCTATTTAACGCCAACTTGGCTTTTATTATAATATTATTCAACCTGATGTATATACACGAAAGGCAAATGCAGTAATCCGTTGGGTAAATAAATATAAAGATGTATTTACACATTTTTTTCAAACTATCTGAATATTTTTTTGCAAATAAAATCGCGTTGACTGGCTTGCTGATGGATTTTAGCCACTTATTGAGTTCATATTTGTTAGAGAAATCGTAAATTGTTAGATTTAAAAAATGAAACAAAAGCAATTTACGCCATAAAATACCTTATTAGCAGTATAACGTGAAATGCAAACATTAATTCTTAAACTGAAGTTCGTAGTTTACAGTTCAAATGCTTTACTGTGCAAAATTACGAACTTTTTAATGCTAAGTGACTATTAAAAATAATAAACCCAAAACGGTTTAATCTGGAAATGAATTACGAAATTCCTATGGCCCGATTAAAAATAATTTTCTTCGGGGGTTAAACAAACGGATTGCCTTTGTAATTTACGGTCTTTAGAATCGTAAAAAGACCATAACTTTTGCGAATCATAAAACAAATATTGTTTACGATTTCAAAGGTGATGCATTGATATACAACACTAAAGGCGTTTCTTTCGCACATATCAATTCAGACCAGTTACGTCAGGGATCGATCCAGTTTCAGATATGTTCAATTATCAACATATTATCATCATGATAGTAGACCCCAAATTTTTATTGGCGAAATAGAGGGGGATTTTAAGGCTGCTATTTAAGAAGTGAATAGCAAATATAAATATAGGACGTAATATAAATAAAATAAATATATAACACACACACTTACCGATATTCAGTTATGTCAGTGATCTGCCAAATTTAATTGTATTGTATTAATATTAAGCATCAGGCGCAAAGGAATACCGTGAGTTCTAAAAGAAGTGTAGGCTGTGTTACATAAAAAAAACGTACAGGATAGAAGAGGAAAATCTCTATTTAAAAAAAAACAAGATTTATTGTTACTGACGACTCCGGCATAATTTGTAATAATACAGTATCTCGTATTTGAAATTTACCTACGTTATGCTATTGACATGGGCCTAAGCCTTCAGAAACAATTAATCCTTAAAATTAAAATAATCTTAGATAGTCATTATCTTACTATGTCCTCTAGTTAATCCTTCAACATAAATCACAACACAATTTTTTTATAAGCACTTAACAAACACTGGTTTTGTTTACTTTGATCTCTGGAATCACGCCTGCTGCCATCTAGCCGGAACGCTGCTTTCTTTTTTACACTATGGCCAACTTCTTTAGTACACCTGCGGACATCTATCGGAACTATTCCGAACTGGAAAATTGCTATATTTGATACGTATAACAACCTTCTTATTGGATTTTGACCCTTACGGAACTTAATATCTCCAGAATTTCTACTCACTTTCTCGTATTTGAATATTATTTTATTTATATAAATCAGCTTGCCACATTCGTAGAATTTTCTTTAAGGCTGACTGGGGACGCTGCACTTGAAAGTCATGGATTTTACCGAATTCACTTAAATTTGTTTTTAAAAAGTGCTTAATAATTTCCCAGTGGCATTCTGCACACCATGACACTATTTTAAACACCTCAAACTACTTTTAAACATTAAATTTTATAAATTTTAGCTCACATAAAACCACCTAGCTGTTGATTACCACGCTATCACTGTTAAACTCCCTGCATTATTATGCGTCTCTACCAAACTTCTTTCCGATTAAACAAATGCATTTCCTCCTGTAATCCAGCTTCTTGTCTTTGCTTCTGAGCTTCTTCTTCTCTCTTTTGCTGTTGTTTCTTATCTTCTTCTCGTTGTTTCTGAGCTTCTTCTTCTCTCTTTTGCTGTTGTTTCTTATCTTCTTCTATATTTCTTTCAATATCTTGGAACATCTTTATCAGGCTCGCAATATCCATGGTTTGAACTGTACTTACGCTTTCGCTCGTACCAGGGACATGTTCAATGTTCATCCCCTGATGTGCTGCTATCTTCATCTTCCCTCCTGGGTATAAGATTACCACTTCTTAGATCCATTTTACCTTGTTTTCTTTTATTAATACAAACAAGCCACCAAAATTTTTAAGCAACCTAAATTTTCAAGCTATTAATTTAATATACCTTCTAATTTTCAAGGAACCTAATTTTCAAGCCCCACGTTGGTTTGACAATTGTATTGCTCTTGAAACCCATAGAGATGCGTGCGTGCGCAATGTTACTAGAGTTGGGACTTTTTATTGAACATAAAATTTACATTATTTCATGGTTTAATGTATGTTTTGTAATGTTTTAACCTTTGATTTGGGCTCTAAATATTCGTTTATCTCAATATATATATATATATATATATATATATATATATATATATATATATATATATATATATATATATATATATATATATATATATTAGCTTTGAAATTCTTTGCTATTCATATTTGTTTTGTGAAAAGTAATCTTGGGTTTGTAGCATTTCATTACATAGAGAAATAAGCAAATAGACGAATAAGAAGGAATAAGATACACTTACCAGTGCTATATCTGGACATACATACGAAAACGAACCACTATACACACGGAAACGAACCACTTAGAAGTTGTACAAGTTCTTTCACCTTTATTGAGGGTCTTCAGAGCAGTGTACGATTTATTCCATTGATCATTTATACTTGAATTTAAAATATTAATACTCCAACACTTTCAGTGGCGTTTTATGACATTAGTTTTTGACGGAACTCAAATTCTTAGAATACACAAACCTAGTCTACTATTTATATTTATTCTATTTGAACATATTATATATAAAAGCATTAGGCATACAGTTATTCAGAAGATGTTAAACTTTAAAATGCATAAAATCTTGTTGAACCTATTGAAAATCAACTACTTCCTCCAACTATATGCTGGAGAATATTGAATTACATATACAATAGAGTTCTGAAGCATTCAAAGAAGGAGTAATACAGAAATTGCTTGCTTAGTCAAAACTAAAATCATTTGTTAGTCTTATGTATTAATTGTTTCTTCGAAAATCGAAAAAAATCCAATTTTCACCCTGGATATATATTAGCTTTGAAATTCTTTGAAATTTCGT
Source organism: Tetropium fuscum (assembly GCA_964058915.1). Classification (NCBI taxonomy): domain Eukaryota; kingdom Metazoa; phylum Arthropoda; class Insecta; order Coleoptera; family Cerambycidae; genus Tetropium; species Tetropium fuscum. Next base: position 652,109 of record CAXKVY010000211.1, on the reverse strand, counting down.
TTCCGTGTGTATAGTGGTTCGTTTCCGTATGTATATGTCCAGATATAGCACTGGTAAGTGTATCTTCCTTCTTATTCGTCTATTTGCTTATTTCTCTATGTAATGAAATACTACAAACCCAAGATTACTTTTCACAAAACAAATATATATATATATATATATATATATATATATATATATATATATATATATATATATATATATATATATATATATATATATATATATATATATATATATATATATATATATATATGCCGCTTCTATTACTTTATTTAAAAAGACAAATATCCTATATTAATCCGTAATGAGACAGTAAATTTAGTACTATTTACTACCTACCAAGAAACAGATGTTGGCGTTGTGAAACAAAAAGTATATGTTCATTATCCCGAGCACAAACAACATTGAAGTAAAGCCGTAGTCTAATGCAGTGCGTATTTTCGAAATACAGTTTCACACACGTTCCTGTAGGGAAATTTATTATACGCGATACAGGGAGATTATGAATAATGAAACCATGTTTTTGTGAAGCGACAATTCAAATAAGCGATTGTGTATTAAAGATTTATTATTCGCGCGCATTTGCGTTGATTCTCATAATTGGTTTAGTGCCGGAATGCTGGCAGATATTAATAGCAACAAAACAAGAGGTGTCTCCTTAGTGTCGACACCATTATTAATCAACACTTGTTTGGGGAGCGGATATAATGCGGGAATGTTTTACTTCCTAGAAACAGCAATTTAACGAAGACGTCGAAAAATCTAAATAATCATGAATTATTAATATATCAAGCGGTACAATCCGTTCTTTAAACAGGAGAAACAACAAATCAATATTAAACGATCAATGGCTCAAATATAAGAAGTTATGGCGAAGTCGCCAGTAACAGCCAGAAACCGTTCAAAATGACCACCAATAACTCCATACAGTGATAAAATCGAGAATTCACTGGTCTCCTTGCGCTTTACAGAACTTCAGGTTTTATTTTTCGGCAATGTCAATGTTTTTTAAATCATCCAATGATACTGGTTGTATTTCATACACTTTCGACTTCAGGTATCTCCATAAAAAGATTATCAAGAGATGACAGATCTGCGGATATAGTTGACCATTCTATGGCACCTCTCCTACCAATCCAACGTCCCAGAAAGTGGTTATTTAAAAATTGTCGTACCATAGCTACATAATGGGGAGGTTATAGGAGGTATAAGTTATTAAACTGGTTGTTATTTAATTATCTATCCTATAACGATTGTCAAAATGTTTATTTTTTTTAATAAAAACAAAGTTTGCCGGGTCAGATAGTTCAATATAATAAATAATTGACCCACATTGTCATTTTGTTGTAAATAACAAGTGTCTCCTGTTTTTAGGAAGAGTGAAAATTCCAATAGTATACAATTTTTAGAACAACATTTAAATGTGTACGGAGATAAATTACAGTACGCGGATGGATGTTTGTGGTTCCTATAATGTATAGCCGCCATAATGATAATGCTCCTCGTTTCACGGCCGGGCGGTTGTCTCTAATGGCCTTCCAGCTAAATATCATAACGAAACACCGCTCGGAGAATAATGGGTGAAACTGCCCTGATTCAAAACGAAAATCTAAAAGTTGCTTTCTACATGAATTTTAAAATCCTCACAATTTTAAATTCTTAAGGACTGATTACTTTCCAATCACAATTGTTTTCTGTTGCCTTATTTTAAAACTGATCTGAGTTTAAATCAGTTTAGTTTTAACCAAACAAGCAATTTAATTGTCACTTTCTCTATAAATGCTTATGAATTCTGTTATATAGTTAAATATTTTCTAGCATTTGGCTAGAAAAAGCAGTTGTTTTAAGATCAGAAGAATTACGTTAGATATACGGTGTTCCTCGCGGCTCTTTTCTGGGGCCTTTTTATACTATTTGTAAATGATCTAACAAATATTGTCAAGGAGGATTCATTACTCATGTTCTCTTTTTAATTAAAATATTCATATGCATACCCACTCCACTAATTTAGGAACTCCACTACTCCAAAGTTGCAGAGTGATAAATTTCCATTTAGCAAAGAAATCAAACTGCTTTTTAACCGACTTAAAAAAAAGACGACTGTTCTCAATTCGACTGTATGGTTCTTTTTGTACGTTTGTTACCGTCATTTATGAATCACTTTTAAAAATTATTCTTTTGTTGGAAAGAGGGTATTTTCAAGTGGGTCCCATTTTAATTGTATTTGAATTGGACCTTGGATTCCGAAGATATACCGGTAAGCTAAATAAGTTTTCTAAAAAATTCCTATTTTCACGCTATATATATATATATATATATATATATATATATATATATATATATATATATATATATATATATATATATATATATATATATTAGCTTTGAAATTATTTGCTATTCATATTTATTTTGTGAAAAGTAATCTTGTGTTTGTAGCATTTCATTACATAGAAATAAGCAAATAGACGAATAAGAAAGAAAACACACTTACCAGTGTTATATCTGGACACACATACGGAAATGAATCACTATGCACATGAAAACGAACCACTTAGAAGTTGTACAAGTTCTTTCACCTTTCTTGAGGATCTTCAGAGCAGTATACGATTTATTTCATTGATCATTCATACTTGAATTTAAATTACCAATACACCAACACTTGCAGTGATTTAAATTCAAGTATGAATGATCAATGAAATAAATCGTATACTGCTCTGAAGATCCTCAAGAAAGGTGAAAGAACTTGTACAACTTCTAAGTGGTTCGTTTTCATGTGCATAGTGATTCATTTCCGTATGTGTGTCCAGATATAACACTGGTAAGTGTGTTTTCTTTCTTATTCGTCTATTTGCTTATTTCTATGTAATGAAATGCTACAAACCCAAGATTACTTTTCACAAAATAAATATGAATAGCAAAGAATTTCAAAGCTAATAAATATATCCAGGGTGAAAATTGGATTTTTTTCGAGAATTTTCGAAGAAACAATTAATACATACAACCAACAAATGATTTGTTTTGACTAAGCAAGCAATTTCTGTATCACTCCCTCTTTGAATGCTTCAGAACTCTATTGTATATATAATTCAATATTTTCCCGCATATAGTTGGAAAAAGTAGTTGTTTTTCAATAGGTTCAACAAGATTTTATGCATTTTAAAGTTTAACATCTTCTGGATAACTGTATGCCTAATGCTTTTATATATAATATGTTCAAATAGAACAAATATAAATAGTAGACTAGGTTTGTGTATTCTAAGAATGAGTTCCGTCAAAAACTAATGTCATAAAACGTCACTGCAAGTGTTGGTGTATTGGTAATTTAAATTCAAGTATGAATGATCAATGAAATAAATCGTATACTGCTCTGAAGATCCTCAAGAAAGGTGAAAGAACTTGTACAACTTCTAAGTGGTTCGTTTTCATGTGCATAGTGATTCATTTCCGTATGTGTGTCCAGATATAACACTGGTAAGTGTGTTTTCTTTCTTATTCGTCTATTTGCTTATTTCTATGTAATGAAATGCTACAAACCCAAGATTACTTTTCACAATATATATATATATATATATATATATATATATATATATATATATATATATATATATATATATATATATATATATATATATATATATATATATATATATATATATATATATATATATATATATATATATATATGTGTGTGTGTGTGTGTGTATATATTAGCTTTTAAGTTCTTTGCTATTCATATTTCTTTTGAGAGAAGAAATGTTGGGTTTGTAGCAATTCATTACATAGAGAAATAAGCAAATATATGAATAATAAGGAAGACACACTTATCAGTTGAATATCTAGGCAATCTGGACATATATACGGAAACGAACCACTTAGATGTTGTACAAGTTCTTTCACCTTCATTGAGGATCTTCAGAGTGATGTACGAATTGTTTTATTGATAATTTATACTTACTTGAATTTAAGATATTCATACCTCAACACTTTCACTTAAGTATTATTATTTAATATTATTATTAATAGAACATATTTTTTTATTTTTAATTCCGCTTATTTTGATGTAATATACAGTAAGATGACGCTCTAGGTGTTCCGGATGTGACGTCATCGATTTTTTTTTTTAAATTGCAACAATAAATTTTTCCGGCAGATTCTTGTAGACGAGTTCGTTCTGAGTTATGAGATAAGGTACTTTGTCTAATGTTACTTCTTAACACTTTTATTTTCACACTTTGCTTTTGTCCGTCTAATTTTGATTGAATTTCAGCATGCCCCATCGATATGGCTTCTATGCAACTCAATAATTCCATTAATAATATTCTCCCCTTATTCAACTCTGAAAACTCCTTCCAAATTTCTATCTGCTTTCCGTTTCTTATTTTCTCCATTATTATTTCCTTGGTTTCCACCCCTTTTGTTTTCCTGCTCTCTTGATTCATTTTTAGAGTAAAGTCTATGACATGCACACTTTATCACTTTAATTATCGAGTTTATTTATGTTTAACATCTTTACACCTTCACTATGTCTACTATACGAAGCGCAATATTCACTGAAAAGCAACAAATAAAATATTTTTAACAAAAAAAAACAAAACCGACTTCAAAAAATATATTCTAAAAAACTGCACTGAAAAGTAAAAAATAATTACGTTATTACTTACTTAGAATACAACCAATTTATTAGACAATTTTACAATCAATAATTTATAAATTTGTACTGATATGTCTTTCAGTGTAGAGGAATACTTGCAACATACATTTGAAATTTGTGCTTGGGCTGTCGATAGGTTTTATCTGTATATTTTAAATATTTTTCAGTATTATTATTTTAGCTCGCGCATAATAATTTTCGAGAAACAAGTCTAATGTTATTGGCCGCGTGTATAAGATTTGCAAGACACACAATATACTATATAAATCCACCTACATCTACCCACATCTAGAACGCGGTCAGCAGTGAAACGTTAAGCCTACCAATAATATAACAATAAATATGCCACACTTAGAAATATATAACGGAAGACTATTTGCATTATTCATCCTATCCGGCAGTTTATTATGGTACCGGATTCTAGTATAGCCGAAACAGAAAGCGCTAATTAAATAAGTTCACTTAGATTTTCCACTTGAAACGAACTCACTGAAACGAATCTAAACACATAAAATGAGCAAAGTTTAATCAGAGTATGGGTGCAAATAAAGCAGCAAGAATTAAAATTGCGTTGTATCTCCCTGTATTAATTTGGTATATTTGCCAAACACAGTTAATCCCTTTCGTGCAGGCGAGGCGGTATGGTAAATGTACAAATTCTGGTAGCTACTACGAGTAGTAACCAGCATAAGGCACCAGGCGATAAACTTCTCATTAGCAACTAGGACATTGCTTAGGGCAGGGGTATCATTTCATCAGCAGTGATGGCACGGAATATGAAACACGTAAAACTTGAAAACTTCTAAATGGTATTATTTAATCTAATATAATACTATATTATATCTAGCCCTTATTCACAATAGTTAGCCCAGAAGCTAGAGAAATATGCGGGAGAGGGGGCAACATATTAATACATTGTGCTGGCCGCATTTGCATCCAGGATGGGTAAATCCTAGCAACCGTTCGAACGATCACTATATAGTGCGGTCGGATAGCATTCAAAATCATAAAAATATTTCAGTGCTGACCCATCATTTCATCAAATGAGGGGTCGAGACATTGGTTTCAGGCATAGACTGATCTCTACAGCCCCTTAAACGCCGTATTTTCTAATACAAAATTTAAACAATTTTTGTATACTAAAGCAAAATGTATGTAATGTTTTTTATCATTATTTTTTAATATGCTGGCCAATATGTCATCCAAATGTCAAATATTTGACGTTTGATCTGCATATTCGTGTTTGGCATTAATTTGTATTAATGCCAAAACATATTTGTATCTTTTGAGTAAAAAAAAAAAGAAACAAAAAAATTGCATTAGGCAATTAATTCTTCACAACCTTTTGCGACACCCGGAATAGTGGACCACCATGGCTGAAATCCGTTCTTAGTTTTTTCCCATCCCCAAATATCTAGTGAAGGAGGTTGATATACTTTTTTCAAACATTTCCTCCATATAAGTGGCTCGCTTAATATGTTAGAATAAAGCATTTTCCGTTGGCGGAATATCTCAATTGGTCGACTTTTTTTAATAAAAAGAAATCTTCAACACTCATTAACTTGGTTTAAGGGATATGTTGCATCATAGAAAAGAATTACCAGTCTTCCAATTAGTTGTGCAAAGCGGAATTAATATTAGGATTTGCCATCCACACCTTCCAATCTCCTTTCTTGCCTACACCACAAAATGAAGACGCGGTATCACAATCTCTTACAGAATAAAATATCGGCAGAAACCTACGGATCTCCTGTGATAAATGAGAACATAGGTCATGGATGCCTATTAACCTACGATTTTTGCCTGTTTCAAAATATATCCAAAGTTGTTGAATATTTCGTAAATTTGAAAAGGCCTATACTGCAATAACCTTCTCTACTCCTCTTGATAGGCGTGTGTCAGTTTTCAGAGATGCTTCAGAGCTATACCCATCAAATACTAAATCAATTCGTTGTAAATTTTGGAATAGCCGACAAATGTAAGACTTAAATATGTTGGTATAATATTCCAAAAACGTTTTCACATTTCTTGGAACTAGTAAATGGGCAAAAACTGCACCGTCCAGTACTGTGGCAGAAATTTCTGCTTCCTTAGTCTTCCGTTTTCAGATATAGACGGTGGAAAATGTTGATTCTCAAGAGCAATAAAAAATTTCAATATGTTTCTCGATTTTGAGAAGCTACGTATAACAAACATACAGGAAAAACTTAAATCGTATCGAAGATCAGCTATTTTCGCCTTTGATTTGGTTTAAATGTTATTATGTATCGAGTGCTAAGATCTATTAAGGTGATATTCTCTATATTCCTCACATTGCTTTAACCCAATCAAGTTGGCATTTTCTACCATCCTGACGGATTATATCTATTTTAAATTAAGTTTGTCTTATTTTTCGTTCATTCATTTATTTACAAGAATTATTATTTTTATTTGTTTGAGGAGTTAATTATTAGGAGAAAGTTTAGATCCTATTTTTTTCAGATTTAATTTTACGTCTATTTCGCATTTATAAATTTTTTATTTCTCTTTCACATTCACATTTTACAGTGTATCTAGCAGAAACGCTAGTAGATCTCTACCGTTTTAAACGCTGTGTAGTGGAGGCATTGAAGCGTAAAATAGGGTCTTACCTCCGAATTTTTTTACTGTGCATCGAATTGCAAGAAATTTTGGAATTAAGCTCATCTTACCCTTAACTTCAAGTGAAAATGACCCGAACTGCGCCTATGATTTTTAAGGGGTAAAAACAACCCCTTAATGGAAAAATTCACATTGAGCCATTTTATCGCTGGAAAACGCATTTAATATTAAGGGGTGAAATTGTAAAGTATTTTCTAACACAATCACTTCATATTAAAATCATTTCCAACCCCTTGAAAACCTTACCATTGCGAACAACCCCTAAATTGAAAAAATCACAAAAAATTAATTTGGTATGACATAAAAAGATTAAGTATAGAGTAAATGATATTTTATGTTCTCTATTTTAATTATCGAATTGTCAACCCCCTTTCGACCCTTCAAATCAACCCCTTCATAAAAAATTGTTTAAAAAAATTACTTTTGATGAAATAAAAAGGAATTAAATGTTATTCCACGTTCTCGAAAATGACTATCATATTCTCAATCTTTTCAACCCTTAAAACGACCCTAAATTAAAACATTGAATTACACATTTAAAAAAATTTAATTATAGAGTAAAAAATCACCATTTATTGAATAAAACATAAACTTACAAGTGGTCTGAAACTGTACCAGATTGAATTAGTAATACATTTTAAAATATTTTACAATAAAAGCATGACGATACGTAAAAATTCCATAGTCATAATTTTCATATAATTTATAAAAAAAAACATTATCCTTTATGATTCAATTTCGGAGTCGCTGTCAGAATCGATATCTTCTTCTGGCTGAATTGGAGGGCTATTCTGGCAGCTATCTCCACTGCACGTTCCACAAGTAGTATTGCAAAACAGACCAACTCTTTGGCATCCGCAAGAGGCTCCACAACCTTTTTTGCAGTTGCAAAAAATCATTTTCAGTAGTTCTTGAGGTGCAGGTGGATCTACAGATTTAATTGGATTTAATAAACCTTCATTCATGGCCCATCCCCAATCTGTTGGATGAATGTTTTTGTTGCCAAGCCAAATCTGTGTTTGAAGATAAACCATCTTTGTATGCTCATTTATGGCACCAACAGTTGGGACTAAGGATGATAATTTCACGGCAGTGTTTTTTGTGGCAGCTTTAACGAAACTTTCATACCGCATCTTTTCTAGATATTCTGATAAGTTTTCTACTCGACTCAGCTTATTTGGTTGTATGTCTTTAGCAAGTCCATATAAACATACCATGCAATATCTACCAGCCTCTAAAATATCTTCAAGTCCAGATGTATTATTATGAATGGCCGACACAAATTTCATGTGTGTACGGCAATAGCCATCTTGATAACAGCAAATGTAAATAAAACAGGTTACCGCATGTCAACCACGGGTTGACACCGGCCATGGGCGCTGTATACTGATGTCAACCCGTGGTTGACACCGGCCATGGGCGCCTGTTTACTGATGTCAACCACTGGTTGACGGCGGCGTTGAACGTGTTAAATGTGTTATATATACATATATGAACGTTGGTATGTATTCATGCCTACGTTTCCAAAATATGTGCCATAATATATATATATATATATATATATATATATATATATATATATATATATATATATATATATATATATATATATATATATATATATATATATATATATATATATATATATATATATATATATATATATATATATATATATATATATATATATATATATATATATATATATATATATATATATATATATATATATATATATATATATATATATATATATATATATATATATATATATATATATATATATATATATATATATATATATATATATATATATATATATATATATATATATATATATATATATATATATATATATATATATATATATATATATATATATATATATATATATATATATATATATATATATATATATATATATATATATATATATATATATATATATATATATATATATATATATATATATATATATATATATATATATATATATATATATATATATATATATATATATATATATATATATATATATATATATATATATATATATATATATATATATATATATATATATATATATATATATATATATATATATATATATATATATATATATATATACATAAGACAACAGTTTTGGGTCTCTATTAGTGTGTACTTTCACTTTGCTCCAAAAATTCACATTCCGAAATTTTCAGTAGAAAAAAATACGATTAGTTTTTGGACCATAACTCCTTCAATTTTGATCCTATCACAACTTCTAAAAAAGCATTTTAAAGGTAATTTAAAGAGCTACAACTTTTTTCATTACAATGTATAGTGAAAAACCTTTTATTTTGAAACGGTGAAGGGTCAAAGGGCTCGAGAGGGGCTGTGATTGCGCTACCGCGCGCTCTTTAAACAATCATATCTCCGTCAATTTTTGTGTGGCAGAAATAAAAAAAATCCAAATTTTTTGTCAGAAAAAGACCTACATTCTTTATCACCACACTTTTTCACGTATCTTTCATCATTTTTGAGATATTATGAAAAAAGGTGATTTTTTTAAAAATTCGAAAAATTCTTTTTTTCTAAAATCGTCATTTTTTTGAAAAATACGTATTTTAAAGCAGTCAAACTGCTAGAATTCATCAAACTCTTTATACTAAAGTTAATTCTAGACGGAATACAATTAATTTTAATTTTGGTGGAAATGGCACTTATGAAACCCATCGATTTTAAAAAAAATCATTAGATATTCCCCTTTTTTTCATTACAGCTCACTCATTTTAGGTGCAAAAGACTTTTAACAGTGCTCATTTTAAAGCTTATTTCAAGCACTACAAAATCCTATTTCAATAGAATGCATAAAATATATCTGCTCGCCGCTAGATGGCATTGAACACATCGATAAAATTTCAGGCAAAATAAAAAAAGGCTTTGACCTTCAATATCTCGCTTAATTTTGCACTTAGCATAGTTTATAAAAACCAATTTATTCATTTTTTAATCTACAACAATTTTGTTTATCATAAAATTTTTGTTAAAATGCATATTTTTGGAGATATTTGCAAAAAACCAATGAAAAACGTGAAAAAATTTCGAATTTTCAATTTCCAATAACTTGAAAAGTATTGAGTGTTTTGAAAAACTTTATAGAACATTTTTTGCTTAAAATGAGGCCTTCTATCAGTATCTGAGGTTTTTTTGAAAAAAAAATGTACACCACCGAGAAGGGGTGGCAACCCTCCCCAGGGTGCCGGCTCTGTTCGGGACATTTTCACTTTTGAAGTTCAGGGTAAGATGAGCCTATTCCAAAATTTCATGCAATTCGGTGCACAGTAAAAAAAAACGGACCCAAAACGCTTCAATGCCTCCACTAGTGTGGAATATAACATTATTGCATCAATTAATCATTTTATTAACCGTGTTCTGTCCCTACGAGTTGCCGCTGATTTCGGAGTTTCTGCGAACGGAAATTGAAAGCTTATACGTAGGATTTAGGAGAAATAGATTGAAGTTTAAGATAAACTGTTTGCAGAGTTTTGGGGATATTCCAGATGAGTAGATAATAAAAATGATTCGGAATTAAGAGGCAGTTCTTACTTGCAAATTAGTCGACGTCCATTGTAGATGTAAATTATTGTGTGAGTCACCGATTTCGCACCCCTTTTGATGAGGATATTAACAAGCTTTGAGTTTCTTATAAAATGAGTTTTTCAATTTCCCGTGGTCTGATTATATTTCCTAGAAGGAAATAAAATAGAAGAAGAAGTCTAGACTCTAGACGTTGTAGGTTGCAATTTTTTTATTACGGAAATGTAGCGGTTACTATATACGATTTTTCACAGCTGAATAATCATATTATTATAGACCAATTCGATTCTTATAAAAACACAGTTATTATTAGGAGCAATAACTGTTTATGAACTTACCAAACTTTTGTCCTATCAGTTAACTCGCGGTTAACTGCTCTAAATGGATAAAGCCATAAAATAGCTTAGCATGTAGGGCTGAAGTGTAGGACTGAAATTTATTATCCGTGAAACAAAGACTTATTTAAAAGAAAATAGTATCTCACTTTTTCAACCAGTAAATAAAACTTCTACAATCTACGTCTGCTAAGAAAATATGACCGCAACAATACCTAAATTTCGTAAATCACCCGCTATAAAAGTTTCTTTTTATTGTGTGAATAAAACACACTAAATTACTTTCTTTGTTTTCCATTTATTTTATTAACTCTCTCGCACTTTATTTTGCTATATACGTAATCCTCGCAACACTCTCTGCCAGCGAGTTATTACACTGAGAGATACTCGGTTTATTGGGTCCGGGTGATAAGTAATATTAAGATGTACTGATGTGCTTCAAACGGGAAATTGAGAGTATTTCAGAAGATATAAGTCGGTAATGAGTTCTGTAAGTCAGCTCTTCGTGGAATACGAGAGAATATTTACATTAATTATTCAGATTAAAAATAGTTCACTGTTTATATGCCCTATCTACCAGTTGGAGAGCTAATATACTGCAATTCCACTGCGTTTCCCCCAATACAATCCCTTACAATAGAACATATTATTATTCTAAGCTCATATCATAATATTTTTATGGAATAACTTTCCACAAATTCAATATCTGAACGGGTTGGCCTACTTTCAAGATTTCTTGTTAAAATATTATTAAAAAAGTTTCGGTTCATTTTTTTTTATGTATTTATATATTTGATTTGTATACATATACATTGTCCCTAAAATCAAGACCAGAAAATGTTAATAGCTTCAAGTTCAAATGCATAATAAATAAATCTTGAAATCTGAATAATTCTTTAGATATAAATAATATCCTTAATATATAAATGTATACGACAGGTCACACATTAATGTTAAAATCATGATACATTAAAATAAATATGTATCTCTATTCCCATATTAAGAATTGCACTTTGCTTCATATTTCTGCAGGAATAACTGTTGAATAATATATAAATCGCGAGAAAAGATATGTCCAATGTAGGTCATATTTTAAAAAAATAATCATCACGTATCAGTAATTTATAGTAGTCATAAATCCGACATCCGTTTTAATAGGGAATAATTTATATCGTCTTATCATAGAAATATGGAAATACATAAAATTTGCATTGTTAGTCGTTATCCTTAAGGAAGAGAGAGGTTTCAAGGAAATGATTGATATTGCACTAAGGAATATCAATCATGTTTTTGCCGGTATGTGTTTGTCGCAGGGCGTTTCATTTCCTATACATAGCGCGTTTTACAAATAGAGGGGTATGATTAGGGGTAGAGATAATACAGGCCGAAAAAGTGATTCGTGTTCCCCGCGTATAATACCCTATAAAAATTCGTACTTCACTTTTTTTATTATTCTTTTAATATTCTTGTTCAACTAGTATAATGGCAAAAAATATAATACTTCTCACAAAATACTTTATTTCGCATAGAAGTAAAAATAATTTACAGGAGTTTACGGATTTTAAAGTTTAACATCTTCTGGATCAATGTATGCCTAATGCTATATGTTAAAATGGAACAAATATAAATAGTAGAGCAGGTTTGTGTTTTCTATGAATTAAAGTTCCGCCAAAGTGTATGTGCTAGTGTATGTAGAAAATTGTAAAATTTAATACCTAAAAAAATAAGTTTAAGCTAACTAGTTTAGCCTAGTTTTCTAAGCTAAATCCCGCACCAGGCCGGCTCAATAGCGCATGCGCGAATTTGGCGGGCACCTTTCAGGAATTTAAATTAAATGAATTTGAAAGATGCCTAGTTTAGATCGCAAATAGTTCGATATGTTCTTTCACAAATTTTGTTTATTTGGAACGCGAAAAGAAATCGTGAAATATTATAGATGTGTAACATTGCTTATAATATATTTGAGTGTGTAATGGGATGATTTATTATTTATAAGTTTACTCGTACTTTATTTAAAAAATGAATAGTTCATTAAAGCTAAATAGTGAACGTTTTATTCTGCTGGGAATGTTATTTGAATAAATCGAAATATCTGGAATAACGGTTAAAAATAAATAGGATAATATAGGAAAAAAGTGCATTTTACGGTATTTGTGGGAAACTCTCTTGGTTTTTTTTATGCGTACTTACTATTAATTTTCTATATAGTCCCATCAATATTTATATTTTCTCATAGGTATTAGGTACCGAAGTCTATTTTTGTGTAGGTGTAAAAGATATCAATATCGTGTACATTATCATATTGGCACGATAGCTCAGCGAGCTAAGACGTAGTGTGAGAAATACGTGTAGTTTAAAGACCACCGTGTTAATGGGTCGATCCCCAGCACAACAGATTTTTCTTCAATATGTAAACCCCCTTCCGCACAGCTTTGACTTTATGAGATGTCTAATTTTTGTGGTGTATTTATTATCATCACTGTAATAGTTCTTTGCCTTTTTTAATTGCGTTATGGTATAATACCTATTTTGCCATTTTTAATTTTAGAAATATAAAATCTGTTAGGTGGAAATAAATGACCTTCATTTTGACCTACAATGAAAAAAAAATCATTGCCAAACTCTCCTTTATAATTGTAACACTTTATACTAAAATCCTTACACCTTAAAATCATTTTTGCTTTAATATTGTTTAAGCTTGTCATGCCAGTATCGATCGATAATATTATATACTAAATTAACAAATTAGTACCAAAATGGCCATAGTGATAAAAGCAAAAACAACCTTATTTTACTCAACTGCTTTTAACGCTACCAAACAACTTTTTTAACATTTATATAATTCTTCGTCTTTTAAACTATTTGTTCAATAAAGACATTATTATTATATGTATGTTATATACTTACACAAGTAGCTAAGAAGAGTATATAGATAGAATATTAGCTAGAGTATAGTTACGTATATATGTTGGAATAGATATATAGGTATTAATAGACTTATATGATAACTATTTTTATAACATATTAATAAAATTTTACAAGAGCAGAGTATTAAGTATATTTTTAACAGACACAGACAGAATGAACTACTAAATACAATGTTGACTTCAAACACGCTGATTGGAATAAAAATACCATACATATATATCGAGAAAGCAAAATAGAGTACAAGTTCTTCTAAAATAATTATGAAGCATCATGGTCCTTGCATAGTTCTTATCTAGATCGACAACTAGCAAAATTAGAACAAAATTGTAAAGAAAATGTAAGGAGCCACTGATCTCTTGTGAATTTTCTTGAAGTGCCTATTTCTTGTGCTGCTGCCAAAGAATACTTTGTTACAATACTGACATTTATTCGTCATATCCATGATGAATGCTAAAATTTTAACACATAAAATATCTATTACTGCTTATATATTAGATATGTTTGATGAAATTTAAGTAGATAACTACTTATAATAATGTGGAGTTGTAACGTAAATAAATTCCGTTCCGTTTTGAGGCAAATGTTTGAATTCTTATATCAAATATTTGAAATAAAACCGCGCGACCTGGTAGAAATTTACCGCGACTCACCATCTACGGTTGCCCTTACTTTTCCCCCGCTACAAGCACGCACATTTATACGCGGGATCGGCAAAAATTCTTTCTTTTCCTTTTCTGCCGGCTTGTCTTTAGTCTGTCGACCTTACGCTCTCGAAGAGATATCTTCGTTGTAACAGTGCAGTGATTCAAAGTTACCAGGTATAGTCTTTTATATTTTATTATCATTAATATATATATATATATATATATATATATATATATATATATATATATATATATATATATATATATATATATATATATATATATATATATATATATATATATATATATATATATATATATATATATATATATATATATATATATGAGTGAGCTGTGGGCACAAAAGCCACGTATATATTTTTTTTTCTCTTCTATTTTGGTATATGATTACCACTTTATTTTTTATTAATTTAAATAAATAATAAATATTTAATTCTTTCAACGAAACCTACCTAAATATGGTGTGTTAAGGATTCTAAAAAGCCGAAATCTCTTATTCTTTATCTTTTTCCAATGTAGTCAAAATAAATATTTGTTATATCAAGCCTTACTCAAATACAATACTTTTATATGTTGAAATCTGTTAAATTACAAATGTACTTACAATACAATAGATTATTGTGCAGTTGCCGCCAATTCTTAAAAATTTCCTTTAAGTTTTATTAAACTTGTGCATGTACCAATTTCTGTTTCAATTTTTGTTGTTGTTTGCTAAATAATTTCCATTTAAAACTAGCGTATTTGTAACTGTACGTAATAATTGCAACAAAATATTATACTACTTGGAAAACAAGTAAGCATTATGTCATATTTTGAAACGACAGTTTGACGTATTACAAGTTTATCTACAAACAATTTTGCTTCATCTTGAATATTTTCACTGTTATTAATTATTATTTTTAAGATTAAAAAGTTATTTTATGTGATTTGCCAGATTTTAATTAGTGTAACATGCCGTTTACATTTACAAATAGCGAACAAGCCGACATTCATTTTATTTATGGGTTCGCAAATGGGAATTCAAGATACGCAGCTAGGGAGTATCGAAGAAGATTTCAAAATAGACGACAACCTCATCATTCCGTTTTTGTGAGTATCCACCGTCGATTTGTTAACCAGGGTTTGAAAAATGTACCCGGGGGCCGACAGAACAACCGTGGACGAGATAGAGACCGTATATTGCGGGAATTTAATAGGAACCCAACGACAAGTACTCGACGTGCTGCTATTGCTCTTGGTATTTCCCAAAGTAAAATTTCCCGGGTTTTAAAACGGGATCACAGACGCCCATATCATTTACAACCTGTTCAAGGTTTATGTCCAGGTGACGCTGAACGAAGACTTACTTATTGTAGGTGGGTTCTTAACTCCATTCAAAATAATAGGGATTTCTTATCCAATATACTGTGGACTGATGAATCTTGTTTTACTCGTCGTGGTATAGTAAATTTTCACAATCTGCATGTATGGGCACATGAAAACCCACATGCCATTCGACCACGAAGTTTTCAACATGAATTTAGTACAAATGTCTGGATTGGAATTTACGGCAACCACGTGTTTGGACCTTATTTCTTGCCACAACGTGTAAATTCAGAAAATTTCCTACAATTTTTAGAAGAACACCATGGTAATATATGGGAAGTCATTCCTTTGAATTTAAGAAGACAGTCTTGGATTCAACTTGATGGGTGCCCGGCCCATTATGGCAGAAATGTAAGAAATTGGCTAAACAATAACTATCCAGGGAGGTGGATAGGTCGTGGAGGTCCAGTGGCGTGGCCTCCCAGATCCCCCGATTTAACACCACTTGACTTTTTTGTGTGGGGATTCATTAAGGAAATAGTGTATACCCTCCGGTTAATACACTTGAGGAACTTCAAAATCGCATTAGAGATGCTTGCAATGAAATAAGGGTGCATCATTTAGTTAACTTAAGACGTTCTATGATACGTCGCAGTGAAATGTGTATTGAGAAGAACGGTTTACATTTTGAACAATGTATCTAATTTTATGTATGTAGGTACTAGTGTTATTGTTATTAATTCTTGTAATTGTTATTTATAAATCGTTATTGCTAACAATTGTTATTTATTCCACAATTATTATTGTTAATTAAATATTGCTATAAATTCAAAAATGTTTATATCTCCATAAACATTAACATCAATGCTCATCTAATGTTTTTTTTTGTAATTCTAATTACTTGGAAAGAGATAAAGAGATTTCGGCTTTTTAGAATCCTTAACAAACCATATTTAGGTAGGTTTCGTTGAAAGAATTAAATATTTAGCCGATAATTATTATTGCTAACAAATAAATTACTTAATTTAGTACCACATCAAACACTCAAAATCAAAATAACTAGGAAACGCACAGGAATTTCGAAACAGAAGAAGGGACATTATTTTTGTTAAACTGTATGTAGATAATGAAAATAACAGTTTTTTTTAAATAGTCTTTGGCGTAGAAGTTCTGTTTACGAAAGGCGTGGAGCACCCCTTCCACCCCGCCACTGTGCAACTTTTTGAACATTCTTACCGCTTGTTTTATGCGCCTTAATTAATAGGCATTATCCCCCAAACATGAAAAAATCTAAGCGTTCGTTTATAAGTCATAAAGAAAATTCGAGAAAAAAAAATTATAATAACGACATTACACTGTCAGAGAAACAACGGCCAATATCTCGAAAACTGTCATAGTTAGAGCAAAATTACAAGAGATCAAAATTGTTACTAAGGGGCCGTTATTTTAGAAATATGTATCAGATAATGTCAGTGGCGTACGAAAAAAAGTTCTATTATGCAGAATAGTCGAAGTACCCGAAAAAAGTAACATCCACTATAGTATTTTCGACAGGAACAATACAACATGTTGATCCTATGCAGGTTAAGATATGTGTAAAATATTTAGTGAATATATCATTCCGTTCAGAAAATATTACACATTAATGTAAAAAAAAATTAAATTTTAACACCCTGTATCTTCCTTAGGAAGCTAGATCGGCCATATCTTTATAGGCACTTTTCTTTTTAAAAACGTGCGTTCTATCCCCTGTTAAAGTTTGTCTACAAAAAACTGACTCACCCTGTATATATATATATATATATATATATATATATATATATATATATATATATATATATATATATATATATATATATATATATATATATATATATATATATGTATATATATGTATATATATATATATATATATATATATATATATATATATATATATATATATATATATATATATATATATATATATATATATATATATATATATATATATATATATATATATATATATATATATATATATATATATATATATATATATATTTAATTTAAATTTGAAACGTTCGATTTTGGACTACCTACCTGGTGATTTTGAGTCACTGCTACTGTTTTACCGAATGGTAGGATACTTTAAGTTTTTTTAAAGATATTACTTCGACGGCGTAAGCCGTGGGTATTTGCTTATATTTGGCATCGGCAAGGAGCGGCATTTGTTTCAATTTATTTCCTTTTTTTATTTAATCATCGTGACAATTTGCATACCACATTCCTGTGTTGATAATTTTATTCTTTTTACTTTGATAAAGTTTAATCTCAAGTTTGGGTAATTCAATCAAAATTTAATTGCAACATTTAACTTTACAATATTTTTATTATATTTAAAACTCATATTTTTGAACTATTAATCTAGTTACCTAATTTAAATTCATTTTAGTATAAATTGCACTCTTGATATTCGGTTCAAGCGGGAATTTATACATATATTTTTTTCTCCAAATTTGTAAAACCTGATACTGGTAAATTTTTCTTCCAAATCTCATGACCAAGAATCAATTCCTGTGGTGAGAAGAGACCATTATTACCGATTCCTGAACGTTAGACTGGAAGATACCTCCTCCTGCAGCCGGCACATTCCACCCATTGCGGTATACATCACTCTTAGAGGGAACGTCTCAGCTCAGCTGGACCACCAAGCCGAAGCTTCAGCCTAGGATCCTAGGAGGCCAAGCTCATTCACGAGGGGATCTCCAGAGAAGAGAAAAGGTATTTTTGAATAATTAATTGCCCCCAGGAATTACCAGGTCATAAAGAATATTTCCACTTTACTTTACCAAGGTTTACAATTCACTTTTGCTGTAAATGATAAATTGCTCGACTTGACCTTGTGTCAAGAGTGAACATTTTTTATTGTTTTAACCTTAAGCCCTTCAGGCTACCTAATCAAGAGTCTTTTTAACGCCCCTCAGGCCATCTAATTGTAAATTTTAATTTTAAGTTAAGATCACTGTGAACCATCAACTGGTAATAAAAATATTTTTGTAATATATTGTTTTTAAAAAATCTTATTCTTTTATTTCTCTGGGAAAAGTCTGAGTCACAAGAGGCCACAGCTGATAATTATTGGCTGATCATTTCTGCGGTCTTCTGTACTATTAAAGTACTCTTGACCTGGCCTCCAAGTATTTTTATACAAAATTTTAAGTAGAAGTAGATCAAGCCGGTCATTGTCAAACTGTGATTTTTCTGGTGATATATCTAAAGGTATCTAAGTGCCAGCCTCTAGCAAATCCACTTATCCACGACCTCCGTATTCAACTGAGCAGCCGATAGGCAACAAAGAAAAAATTCATTACGTCACCTCCTGGATGAGCCTGGCCCTTTAATTAAGGTAATGTATTTAAATAGGAGTAGTTAGGGAGGAGGATGTTATAAGTACATACAGCAATTTTAATGTGCTCTAATGTGTTTAATAAATCGCAATCGAAATTCTGAGAGCACTTTTTAATCGCTAAAAAGTATCACGCAGAATGATGGTGACGATGATAGGTTATATTGTGTATTCTTTTATTTGAAATTAATTTCGCGATCAGCGCGCAACTCGCGCATGCGCTGTTGGAACGGCCTGGTGCGGGATTTAGCTTAGCCTAACAAAACTGTGCTACGATTGTAAAACAATAGTGAAATGTGATTCAGAGAAGATTTAACAAAGTTTTAAGTGTAATTTGGGTCGAAATTACGACTTTTCAAGTGTGGCGTCCCCAGGAAGAGTCTACGAGGTGTAGAAGAGGATTGTAGGAGTAGCAGATATATAAGTAAATATGTCCCACATGAATACATAGTGTGTGACACTAAATAGGTGTTGCAGGCAATGTCACAGAGGCCGGCTGCTCGTCTTTACGGAAGCGGTCGTGAGTTCGGAATTCGTATTTAAAGTAAACTCCGGACAATTTAATTCTTCTCTGCGCATAAGTAAACCAGCCCAGGCGCCATCCGATTTTAGTGAAATCGGCAAAACCAAATTGATAAATGAATACACAGCTGGCAAGATATGTGGCTGGTGCAAATAAAACACACTGTATCCGAATTCAAGTATAATAATATATCAATGTAAAAATATGTAAATGGGTATAGAGATATATGAATAAAGGTATTTGTAAATATAAATATGTATAAACACAAATAAAGGTAAATGTGACACGGACAAATAATGTGTCACAGCACTGCGTGACATAGCGAAATCACAATTTGGAACAACCAAGACAGTGTGTGAAGATCTGTGGTGACAGATGAGTTTGACACTAATATTAACCTACAAATGCCTACAAGTCGCGCTCTTTTGCAATGTACAACAGAGACAAGTTGAAATCTAATATAAATGGTGATCTTACTTGTAATAATGAAACCTACAATACTAATACAATATACTACCTAGGAAAGTAGGTAGTGATCAGGCCACCGATCAGCAAATGACCAAATAAAGAAGCTAAAGGCACACCATCTAAATTGTAGTTTTTACAGGTATAATGCCCTTACGAACAGCTGTCCCTAAGTTTACAAAATCAAAAAATTATGAAATAATCACAAACGCAAAGCTTACGGTAAGAGGTATGACTAAAGTTACAAGGATTTTATCACCACCCATACACTTTGTCCTGGAAGTGTCGTGACCATAACGTGAGACAAAGGTGTCCTCCACAACGCTATCATAAATAAAGAAAGTGGTACTCACAGTTGGGACTAAGTACACTCAATTTTGGCGTGAAGAAAGTAAGGACAAACAGTAAGAGAGCTCTTATTAGGCCTCCTTACACTTTGAGCCAGGTTAATGTAGAAAATAGCTGTTAAAATTCACTATCCTGTCATGGCTTCCAATTATACACAAAAAAAGGACTTCTTTTTGTCTCCTTGATAAAACTGATCTGATTAGCCAAATTGAAATAATTAAAATTACTAGATTTGAATTTGAATATAAAATGTTATTTCTTACTTCAAGCAGTTGTTAATAAAGTAAATTCTCAAACAACCCTCTCTCTTATTTATTGTTATAATTTGTGTACTTAGTCTGTCTGTGCGAATAAATACCACTCCTTAAATTAATAGCTGTAAAACCAAATACAGTGGCCTTGAGGGTATTTACCGGCGTGACAAAGGCAATTAATATATATAGGTAAGTGCATACAAGGTGCTGAAATTATGACTGTTACAAGTGAGTAGAGAATCAAAAATTGAAAATAGAACAATAATTCACCCTAAAACGTAAACAAGCTTCTCTTCGAGTAGCCGATATCCAGAGTGCGGTGCAACACCGACAGATGGCAGCAGGCGTGCGAAAGGATTCCGAGAGAGGGCTGTAGTAGCAGGTTCCAGCCCACAGATAAATCAACAAGTTAAGTGCGGTTAATTAATATTGTGTGTGTGCTTCGCATATTAGAAAGGATTATAAAACGTCTAAAGGTAATAACCAATTTCAAACATTTTAGTTATAAGGATACCATTGTTCTAGAGGCCCATTGCCCATGTATTACTTATAAGTTACGTAGTTTTGGCGTAGGTTATTAGTAAGTTCGTAAAATTTGAGTACTGTTCTTAATTTGTATATGTTAATACAAACACTTCTGCTTTGCAATATAATTTGCAAATTATAGATTTCTCCTTCGTGCTTGTCGATTGCTTGTCTTTTGGACAATTCATTTCATACTTTATATTTAATAAATCAAACATATATATGTAGCTTCTGCGTTATAATTATGCACATTTTAAGGTTTACAATTAACAGTCTATAATTGAATAGAACATTAAACTTCAATCACCCATATATATTAGCTTCGATTCTTTTACCAATCAAATAATTTCAATTTTCTAAGATAATCATCGTACAAAATATAGCAATCTAATTGAACCTCCCCTACCGGATTATAGTCATGCTCTACAGTGAACCTTCCTTTAAAAAAATGTTCTAAGAATTGGCGCACTTAGGAAGGAAGCATTAGGGAAGAAATAACGTCAGTATCCTGTTCTGTTATCAGGTATTTCTTTACTGTGCGATCACTGATATTATCTCTGTTATCGCAACCATAAGTAATACTTTATGATATTTAAAATTATAACAGTTTATCATCCCAACGTTGGACGTTAATTTAATCACAAAATATAACCATAAACTACAATTGTTGCATAACAATGTGGTCATTTCCATATCGATCCACTCAAAATATTGATGAAGTTTGCTTAGCTTTGTTAATTTAAGTCCGATTTGATTAATTTTTTTTATTTACTAGCTAAATTTATAAAGAATGTCATAGAGGTTTTAAATTAAAAACTAAGCAAATGTCCATATTATACAGGGTGACACAAAAAGTACCTTTTTATCTTTTGCCTCACTTCCTCTAATTGGTTTTTCATTTGCATAGAAGTAATTCTTCTGTCCCGCAAAACATTTAGCGTTATAAAGCGATTATCTCGCTCACTAGTAGATTTTTTTCGACCACAATTATTTCTTCTTGTGAATACACTAAACTCAAGAAACCGTTTTACAGCTCTTTGAACTTTGCATCTTGAAATTCCCAACGCCCTGGCCACATAATATTGCGACCTACCATCCTGTACCAAAGCAACGGCTCTCGCAGAGTCGGTTGCAGAAAGATCCATATTTTTTAAACTAATCGTATTTTTTAAACTAATGATAAACGCGCTCAAATGTAACAAATCAAAAAATAATTCCTTGTTCAACTTTGTTATTACCATAGAAATAAATGTAAACTGTAACGTTTTTCTAAAACCCTTGTATCTTTAACAAAAAAAAGTTATTGTAACAAATAAAAAAAGAAAATATAACGAATAGATGTAACTTGATAACAAAATAAGGTTGGTAACTCCATATATTGTTTCAAAGTTAGAGTAAAAAGGCACTTTTTGTGTCACCCTGTATTATATGGATATTTGCCTAGTTTTTTTAATTTAAATCCTCTGTGAGATTCTTTATAAATTTAGATACTAGATGAAAAAAAATTAATCAAATCGGACTTAAATTAACAAAGTTATTGATAAGCAAACTTCATAAATATTTTGAGTGGATCGATAATTTTTCCGGTGAAATTCTAAATGTTCTGTATTATATAAATACAGAACATTTAGAATTTTTAGAAGTGACAAAAAGTGACTTTTACTGCAACTCAGGGCATTTGAAATGAATTTTACCGATTCTTTTTCACCAGCGCATTTCTGAGATTTGTCCTTTAAGGAGAAAGTTGTTCGTGTATTTTGTCAGAAGTGGAACGACCGTAACGAAACCGAGTTCGCCGGAAGTAACCATACAACTTCTACAAAAAGAACAATGAGAAATTGTACAAGACATAATGGAAATGTGTCAGGGAGCTCGTGCACGTTCATAACATAAAGAATGAACGAGACGTATGTTAAACTTGATGTGATATTGGTACGTAACTTACTCACACTTCCTTAAATTGAATTTGTAAGTTGACAGGAGCGCCAGACTGGAACGGTGACCCAGATCCGCGACACGTCCGCCAACCAAACAAACCTAATCAGACCTATTTCTCATTGTTAGCTCCAAATAGAATTTCCACGCTGATTTTTTGTTACAAGACCTTTTCATCCCGTTCTTCAAACAAACGCAGAGAGCATTATTGAATGCCGAGGGATTTTGCATCCAACTGGTAACTTCGCGAACGTGTAATATGATTTCGTCTTTTTGGTATAAATTTGAGATACGTGTCTAACTGAATCTCCTCATCCATTTGGAATATTCGATTAGATGCGCCTCTTGTCGCGTTATTATCCTCATAACACCCTTGACACCTTATACACCATAAAAAATACATCTTTCCATAATGAGTTTCACCCGGGAACGTTGCCTATCATAGTAAAGGAAATATAGCTAATATTTATATAGGGTAAAGTAAGGTATATTCGTGATATAGTTAAATTCGTGATAAATATTCAAAAATCTACTACGATCTTGCCTATTGCGTTGGAACAGCAGTTTTACAGCCGCGTGTCATGGTTTGGGAATATCAAACATACCCGTAAATTAAGATTAGTCAATCGCTTGAACATAGACACAAGATATTTTACAGTATCGTTCTTTTCAATGGCGGAAACCAATATATTCTGTAGTGAAATCGTTTTTTGTTTGTTCTTACTGCATATTGCAAAAGTAAGTTTTCCAAATTTACGTACCCCTTTTAAGTTGCCTAACGACCCTGTCATGTCACACAAGCATTTTTTTGTAACAGCTTAAGTTGTGAGGCGGTTTTCTTACGTATTTTAACGTTTCTTTGGGCTGGATAATTTAACCGTTTGTTCGCTTTGCATTTTCTCCGGTTCTCTTCCTGTTTTTTTATATATATAATAAATTCGTAAATTATAAGTAGGAAATAATAAATATTTCGTAGTTTTCCTATCATACAGGGTATCATGAACTTACCTTTATATCACAAACTTAAACGCCTCTTTATTTTCACTATTAAAATGCCCATAACATCTAAGGGAAAATATCGCCAATATATCCCTTGAAGCCGCAAGACTTATATGTCCATCTACAGGGCAAGTAAACAAAGCAATATTTCCTGGTAAAAGATTTCTTAAAGAAAATGAAGGTGATAATCGCAAAGCTGCCAAATTGGGAAGACCGTTTGCTCTTACAGCAGAACTCGAGACGCAATTATTTAATTACATTATTAAAAAGCAAGAACTCGGGTTTGGATTATCAGTGCAGATGATAAGAAAAATAGCTCATGAACTTGCAGAACATGCTGGAAGAGACAATTTTTACGATTCTGCTAGTAAATGCTGGTGGACTCGATAGAAAAAACGATTTAATCTCAGGTCCGTGTTTCTGAAAACCAGGCTGCTTATAGAGTCTCAATGTCAAATCCTGGAAAAATGGAAGACTTTAACACAAAATTGGAAGCATTAATGGTTAGGAGTTCAAAATAATCCAGATCGTTTATGGAACTGCGACGAAACTGGAATTTGCTGTTATCAAACCAAATAGAGTAGTGACCTCGCTACAGTCTACAAAAGAGCATATGCCCGTAGAGGGGTCTCAAACCATGATGGGATGTATTTGCACCAATGGAACATGGATTCCACCTTTAATAATTTTCAAAGGTGTTGGAGCGACAGTTTGAAGCATGACTGTCTGCCAAATGCTCAAATAAAACTTCCTCCAAACAGATGGATTAACTGTGACATTTTTTTTGACTGGTTTCCATTCTTTATTACTCGACCGGGAATTTTATTTACGGATTCCCATGCGTCACAGATCAATATCCAAGTTATATCGCATGCATCAGCAAATTATGTTTATTTATTTACATTTCCGACCCACGCTAGCCATTTGTTACAGCCGCTGGATGTAGGCGTTTATATATCATTAAAAGCTCATTGGTCCAAAAGCTTAAATAATTTTATGAAATAAAACGCTGAGAAGCCTAATAGAACCAACTTTCATACTATCCTGAACCCGGCGTTCGTCTCAAGTTTCAAGTTCAAGTTTCTTCAAGTTCAAGTTTTTGCGCATCAAACATTCAAAATTCATTTGAAAAATCTGGGATATGCCCTTTCGATAGGAATGGCATTCCTAAGGAAGCTCTTGCGCCATCTCTACTAACCTCAAATGCGATAGCAAATGATGGTGTAACAGCTCCTACTCAACCAAATTAGCAACATATTGGCTCTGCCGACGAAGCCTTCTGCTGCAAATCCAAATCTAAAGAAACGCGATTTAAGAGCAAAGTGCCTCAATACTTAAGCTAATGTCTATATCAATCGACGAACCATCCACGTCATCGTGTCTTCCCACATCACCGATCCCCCATGGTCTAAATCTAAGAACGCGGTTTCTAAAAATGATGACTGGAACTGTGGAATGTGTGGTAGCAGTTATTCTCTAGATGTCAAAAAAAAAAACGATGCCATGTGGGTCCAATGTACCTACTGCCTGGTTCTGATGCTAAGAGGATGTTTTTATGTGCGATATGTGTGGGAACAATGAAGACACTGACGATGATTCTGAAGATGAGTGAAAAGTTGTGAAAGTTAACATGTTATTTACGTATTTTACTATTTCCTGTTTCAAAAAATTTAAATTTTATTTTACTTCAACGTTCAGAATATCGTTTTATTTAATAAATGTATTTCATATATTATGAGAAACCTTTTTATGCAGCAATTTGGATACCACGAATATACCTCTATCACGAAATTAAATATACGAGCCCAGAGTCATATCATTTGGCCCAGCGGCTATTTTAATTCTTCACTTTACTTTAGAAAACACTGGTAGACACAAATGGAAAATTTATTAATTCCAACTATTTTCATTGTAATTCGAGACATTTTCGAAACATTTTTTATTAAAATTAATTACTTAAATGCTAGAAATGTGCCCATAATAACAAAGTATATAATTTAACAACAAATCATTTCGTTTGGCGCAACAATCATATCCGAAGATTGGTGATTTCACCATTGTGTAACATCACCCTTTTGCTTCAGAACTGCTTGAATTCGCTTTGGCATAGTGTCTACTAACTTTTTACAATCTTCAGCAGTAAATGAGTTCCAAATGTGAGTTAGTTTCTCTTTTAATTCAGGAACTGTTCTACCAAGTGAGGCACGCAACTTTTTTTTCATAATGTGCCAAAGTGTTTCTATTGGCGACAGATCGGGACTACTTGATACCCAGTTTAAGGTGGGAATATTATTCTGCAACATCCATTCCTTGACTATTTTGGCAGTGTGACACGCAGCGCCATCTTGTTGGAACACGTACTCATTTTCTATTGTTTTTAATGTTTCAATTGATGGCATTAAGCTGCCCCTAAGGATGTCAATGTATCTAACAGCATTAACAGTCCCTTCTACGATGTGCAGTTTTCCAACACCCTGGGCTTACATACATCCCCAAATCATTACAGAAGCCGGAAATTTCACTTTTCGGCGCAAACACTCTGGATGATATGGCTCATTTTTTGTCCTCAATACTCTACTTCGATAATCTCCGACACATACCTCAAACCTTGATTCGTCACTCCAAATGACACTATTCCATTGCATTTGTGACCAGTTCTGATGATTTTTTGCCCATACCTTCCTATTTTTTTTCTGCTTTCCTGTTAACAGAGGTTTTTCTTTAGCCTACGATTTAAAAATTGTCTGCTGTTAGTACCTATAAAATGAAATAAAAAATTACTTACTTTGTAAAACTTATAACCCAGTCGTTTGATAGCTCTGAGACAGGTTGATCTTGAAAAATATTTACCCGTCGCCCTATTCCATTCTACACTTAATTTGGCACAATTGGCACGACGGTTTTGCCTCAAAATACGGCGGCGTAAGCCTCTCAAATCGGTCGCGGTTATTTTTGAAGTTCTACCCAAATTTGGTTTTTCTTCCACTGCTCCTGTCGTTTTATATAATTTGACTATATTTCGCACAGTATAGCGTGAAAGTTGCAGTTGGTTAGCAATTTTACCACAAGAATGACCAGCACTGTATAAATTAACAATAACTTTACGCAGATCGTTTGACAAAGCTTTACCACGCACCATTTTTGAGAGGAAAATACTGTCAACTAATTTCTGACACTGTCACTAACAACAATCAACAAATAGGCAAATGTTATGTTTAACTCAAGGCTAATACGACGATAAAAACCTATGTTTATTATATGGGCCAAACGAAATGATTTGTTGTTAAATTATTACTTTGTCATTATGGGCACATTTCTAGCATTTAGGTAATTAATTTTAATAAAAAATGTTTCCAAAATATCTCAAATTACAATGAAAATAGTTGGAATTAATAAATTTTCCATTTGTGTCTACCAGTGTTTTCTAAAGTAAAGTGAAGAATTAAAATAGCCGCTGGGCCAAATGATATGACTCTGGGCTCGTACATATCACGAAATAACCTCGCTGGGACAGGATTTCTTTCCGGTTCTACAACATTTTACATAACATTGTAACAGTAACCTGTGCCCAAGTGGAAAGTCTTTAAACCTATAACATTTTTAATGTGAAAACTTTAAACCGTTAATTTCCCTAAATGAAAAATATAAATTTATTTATTGAGCATTTCGTTCCCGTATATACGAGTATATCCAGATATATAGTAAATTTAACGATAGAAAATCTATTTCGGTATTTGACAATGAATAGACTAATAGATTCCTGTGTTAGTGTATTTAGTAGTAATTTACCTTGATGGTAGTGAACAAGTTTATACTGAAAGTTAGGCAACACATCGTTAGGGAAAAATAAATATAATAAAGCACAACACCAATATTTTAAGACACACTATTTGAATAAACAAAAGTCAACACAGAAAAACAGAACCAACACGGGCAACAAGCAACAAGTCTCAAAAATATAGGTTATGCGTTATGCTATGTGTATAAGTCGGAGATATAGATCTATATATCTGAAATGATGCATTTTACTTTATTAATTTTTATGGGTAGGTGTTGATGTCAAAAATATTGCTGTCAAATCAGATTTTCCATCGTTAAATTTAGATTACAACTGTTAAGTGTGTCTCCCTTATTATTAATCTATTTGCTTATTTCTCTATGTAATGAATTGCTAAAAATCCAAGATTTCTTTTCACAAAACAAATATGAATAGCAAAAAATTTAAAAGCTAATAAATATATTTCAGGGTGAAAATTGGATTTTTTTTTTGAATTTTAGAAATAACATTTAATACCGTAAAACGGGGTGACTTGAAAATATGGGGCGAGTTGAAACAATATGGCGCGGAAAGGTAAGCACCTGTTGGGCAGAGATTTAGACTTGAAATCGCAGCATAGGCTCCTTAGATGTCCTTAGTCTTTGATTTCAAGCAATGCTGGTTATTTGCAAGACACCTCAGACAATCGCGCCGTTTTGGAAGTTCTAACAGATTCTTCTGGATAACTGTATGCCTGATGCTTTTATATATAATATGTTCAAATAGAACAAATATAAATAGGTTTGTGTGTTTTCTGTGAATTTCAGTCCTCAATGAAGGTGAAAGAACTTGTACAACTTCTAAGTGGTTCGTTTCCGTATACACGTCCAGATATACAACTGATAAGTATGTCTTCCTTAATATTTATCTATTTGCTTATTTCTCTATGTAATGAATAGCTACAAACCCAGGATCTTTAAACAAATATATATAATACTGGATAATACCATGGCTGAATACGTTTTTCGCGATATCATTGTCTTGGAGAATCACGGCGGTCTAGTTATCTGCCACGATTATTCTCGGGAGAATCTCGTGTCGTCCACGTACCTGAAAAGAAGAAAAACCATTAAACAATTTTCCTGCGTAATAGCGAACGAAATAAATGAGCATGAAAGGGCACAGAGAAAGATATAAAGCAAATACGCTGTAAAATATTTTACTGGAAAATGTGCTGGAATCAGAAACGATTTTAAAAGCAAATTCAATATTCCAAGGTATTATAGCTGGCATAAAAATTCCATGAATTCGTCAAGAGCTATAGAACCTGACATGAATCGCTGATAAATAATTTACATTCTGCATTAGAGCAATGGAGCAATGTTCCCCA
Organism: Tetropium fuscum; assembly: GCA_964058915.1. Classification (NCBI taxonomy): domain Eukaryota; kingdom Metazoa; phylum Arthropoda; class Insecta; order Coleoptera; family Cerambycidae; genus Tetropium; species Tetropium fuscum. Next base: position 622,413 of record CAXKVY010000211.1, on the reverse strand, counting down.
CACCCCATAATATTGGCATTAGCGAAATGGAATTTCGCCGAAATAGTGAATTCTTCTTGCGTAGTGGATTACGAATAATTGTTAGGTAATATGTATAATGTACGCTGCGTAGGAAAATATATACGTAAATAGACGTAAGTTATGCTATATGGCAGGTAGGTATTATAACTATTCAGGATTGTTTACATAATATGCGTAAACTTCCCATCACTGAAATCAATGCTGCATTTATTATGCATATACCTAATGTATTGCATTATAATGGGCCTTCGATTACATCAAAATAATTACATAAACTTACTGATAAACTACTGGCAGTTCCAAACATGATTTTATCAATAGCGGCAATTTTTTGTTATAGTGTACTGTATGGACACAGTCCTGTGAATGCAGAAACAGTGAAATTTCTTTATGCAGGATTGTGTACACATGCTGAAGTAGAAACCGCTTTTTCTATCTTATTCAGATATTTGAAGAGCTACAGGCATCCGAGCAAGCATCTTACAACAAAATGCAGGAGTGCAATTATTAGATACATACATTGAAACACACATAATACCACCATACATACATTACATACACAGATTTACCACACACACAAACACAACCATACACGAAGCCATGGTCTCGAAGTTTAGACACCCCCCAAAATATCCGTCCATCAATTTTATATACAGGGTGAGTCAGTTTTTTGTAGACAAACTTTAACAGGGGATAGAACGCACGTTTTTAAAAAGAAAAGTGCCTATAAATATATGGCCGATCTAGCTTCCTAAGGAAGATACAAGGTGTTAAAGTTTCATTTTTTTTTACATTAATGTGTAATATTTTCTGAACGGAATGATATATTCACTAAATATTTTACACATATCTTAACCTGCATAGGATCAACATGTTGTATTGTTCCTGTCGAAAATACTTTAGTGGATGTTACTTTTTTCGGGTACTTCGGATATTCTGCATAATGGAACTTTTTTTTCGTACGCCACTGACATTATCTGATACATATTTCTAAAATAACGGCCCCTTAGTAACAATTTTGATCTCTTGTAATTTTGCTCTAACTATGACAGTTTTCGAGATATTGGCCGTTGTTTCTCTGACAGTGTAATGTCGTTATTATAATTTTTTTTTTCTCGAATTTTCTTTATGACTTATAAACGAACGCTCAGATTTTTTCATGTTTGGGGGATAATGCCTATTAATTAAGGCGCATAAAACAAGCGGTAAGAATGTTCAAAAACTTGCACAGTGGCGGGGTGGAAGGGGTGCTCCACCCCTTTCGTAAACAGAACTTCTACGCCAAAGACTATTTAAAAAAAACTGTTATTTTCATTATCTACATACAGTTTAACAAAAATAATGTCCCTTCTTCTGTTTCGAAATTCCTGTGCGGTTCCTAGTTATTTTGATTTTTAGTGTTTGATGTGGTACTAAATTAAGTAATTTATTTATTAGCAATAATAATTATCGGCTAAATATTTAATTCTTTCAACGAAATCTACCTAAATATGGTGTGTTAGGGATTCTAAAAAGCCGAAATCTCTTATTCTTTATCTTTTTCCAATGTAGTCAAAATAAATATTTGTTATATCAAGCCTTACTCAAATACAATACTTTTATATGTTGAAATCTGTTAAATTACAAATGTACTTACAATACAATAGATTATTGTGCAGTTGCCAAAAGTCTTAAAAATTTCCTTTAAGTTTTATTAAACTTGTGCATGTACCAATTTCTGTTTCAATTTTTGTTGTTGTTTGCTAAATAATTTCCATTTAAAACTAGCGTATTTGTAACTGTACGTAATAATTGCAACAAAATATTATACTACTTGGAAAACAAGTAAGCATTATGTCATATTTTGAAACGACAGTTTGACGTATTACAAGTTTATCTACAAACAATTTTGCTTCATCTTGAATATTTTCACTGTTATTAATTATTATTTTTAAGATTAAAAAGTTATTTTTTGCCAGATGATTGCCAGATTGATGTGATTTGCCAGATTTTAATTAGTGTAACATGCCGTTTACATTTACAAATAGCGAACAAGCCGACATTCATTTTACTTATGTGTTCGCAAATGGGAATTCAAGATACGCAGCTAGGGAGTATCGAAGAAGATTTCAAAATAGACGACAACCTCATCATTCCGTTTTTGTGAGTATCCACCGTCGATTTGTTAACCAGGGTTTGAAAAATATACCCGGGGGCCGACAGAACAACCGTGGACGAGATAGAGACCGTATATTGCGGGAATTTAATAGGAACCCAACGACAAGTACTCGACGTGCTGCTATTGCTCTTGGTATTTCCCAAAGTAAAATTTCCCGGGTTTTAAAACGGGATCACAGACGCCCATATCATTTTCAACCTGTTCAAGGTTTATGTCCAGGTGACGCTGAACGAAGACTTACTTATTGTAGGTGGGTTCTTAACTCCATTCAAAATAATAGGGATTTCTTATCCAATATACTGTGGACTGATGAATCTTGTTTTACTCGTCGTGGTATAGTAAATTTTCACAATCTGCATGTATGGGCACATGAAAACCCACATGCCATTCGACCACGAAGTTTTCAACATGAATTTAGTACAAATATCTGGATTGGAATTTACGGCAACCACGTGTTTGGACCTTATTTCTTGCCACAACGTGTAAATTCAGAAAATTTCCTACAATTTTTAGAAGAACACCATGGTAATATATGGGAAGTCATTCCTTTGAATTTAAGAAGACAGTCTTGGATTCAACTTGATGGGTGCCCGGCCCATTATGGCAGAAATGTAAGAAATTGGCTAAACAATAACTATCCAGGGAGGTGGATAGGTCGTGGAGGTCAAGTGGCGTGGCCTCCCAGATCCCCCGATTTAACACCACTTGACTTTTTTGTGTGGGGATTCATTAAGGAAATAGTGTATACCACTCCGGTTAATACACTTGAGGAACTTCAAAATCGCATTAGAGATGCTTGCAATGAAATAAGGGTGCATCATTTAGTTAACTTAAGACGTTCTATGATACGTCGCAGTGAAATGTGTATTGAGAAGAACGGTTTACATTTTGAACAAAGTATCTAATTTTATGTATGTAGGTACTAGTGTTATTGTTATTAATTCTTGTAATTGTTATTTATAAATCATTATTGCTAACAATTGTTATTTATTCCACAATTATTATTGTTAATTAAATATTGTTATAAATTCAAAAATGTTTATATCTCCATAAACATTAACATCAATGTTCATCTAATGTTTTTTTTGTAATTGTAATTACTTGGAAAGAGATAAAGAAATTTCGGCTTTTTAGAATCCTTAACAAACCATATTTAGGTAGGTTTCGTTGAAAGAATTAAATATTTAGCCGATAATTATTACTGCTAATAAATATATTACTTAATTTAGTACCACATCAAACACTAAAAATCAAAATAACTAGGAAACGCACAGGAATTTCGAAACAGAAGAAGGGACATTATTTTTGTTAAACTGTATGTAGATAATGAAAATAACAGTTTTTTTTAAATAGTCTTTGGCGTAGAAGTTCTGTTTACGAAAGGGGTGGAGCACCCCTTCCACCCCGCCACTGTGCAAGTTTTTGAACATTCTTACCGCTTGTTTTATGCGCCTTAATTAATAGGCATTATCCCCCAAACATGAAAAAATCTAAGCGTTCGTTTATAAGTCATAAAGAAAATTCGAGAACAAAAATTATAATAACGATATTACACTGTCAGAGAAACAACGGCCAATATCTCGAAAACTGTCATAGTTAGAGCAAAATTACAAGAGATCAAAATTGTTACTAAGGGGTCGTTATTTTAGAAATATGTATCAGATAATGTCAGTGGCGTACGAAAAAAAGGTTCTATTATGCAGAATAGTCGAAGTACCCGAAAAAAGTAACATCCACTGTAGTATTTTCGACAGGAACAATACAACATGTTGATCCTATGCAGGTTAAGATATGTGTAAAATATTTAGTGAATATATCATTCCGTTCAGAAAATATTACACATTAATGTAAAAAAAAATAAAATTTTAACACCCTGTATCTTCCTTAGGAAGCTAGATCGGCCATATCTTTATAGGCACTTTTCTTTTTAAAAACGTGCGTTCTATCCCCTGTTAAAGTTTGTCTACAAAAAACTGACTCACCCTGTATACACCATAGCGTCCTAATTCCCCCAGTCACTATCAATAACAATGAAAGAAAAAATAAAATAAACCGAACAAAACAAAAAATATAAAACAAAACAAAAATATACAATGACATAACTAAATGCATGAAAAAAGCATGAAACCAAAAATAATAACAAAATATTTAAAAAATAAAAAACAACTATAACAAAAGAGGCATCAAAATGACAGAAATAATTGAATATCCAGAAAAAAAGACCCCAAAGAATTACTAACGTAGACTAAGAAATACATGTTACCAACGCTTTATAGCCACAGCTTATTGTAGTACTAACAACTAAATATATTAATTATACCCGCATAATCCATCACATCCCAAGTAAGTTTTATTGTATATTGGATTAGTGTGTCTGTGTGTGATAAATAGTAAACTTATATGCGTGTTTAGTTTTTAGTAGGTATTTAATAAATTAATCATGAATAAGATTGGCGATTTAAAAACTTTTAGTAACTTTTCACTGGAAGAAAAACTTAAAGTTAAAGAGTTAGGACGACCAACGCCTGATTTAAATATTATAAAACAAAGTGGCAGTGGACAAAAATTTCGATCCCGTAAATTTAATAAAACTATCTACGGTAGAAATAATTGGGTGTGTGGATGTGAAGAGACTAATAAACTGTCTTGTTTTGTATGTGTCCTGTTTGGAGCTGACGGACTTTAAAACTATCGTTAAAAACTTTCATCACGTGTGTTAATTAAATAAATTTTAAATTTTTAAATAGACATAAAGACATTAAGTAGTTTTAGGAGTTCTCTATAGGATTATATCTCAGGAGGTTAGAAGTAATCTACAACACCTGTGGGATAGTAATCTTCTATAATTTTTATATTGATTAATTATTTTGTACTAATACATTATGACCATTTTTTTTAAATTATCCATAAAAAATAAATGTGTTGAAAATCAAAACAATAATGCACCCTTAAAAAGCCGATGGCCATGGTAATCATAAACTCAAATAATTATTCTTGTGGAAGTCTGGTATTTTTGTTCAAATGGATATTTTATTTAAATTCTAAAATGCCAGGAAAACGCGTGACCTTGAAAATTTTAAACGTTTCGCACTTCATTGTGTCTTTGCCAGTTTTGGCACTACCTGATTAATTTGGCACGAGCCGCCACTGAACACGCGGTCATAATAACAAAACACCTGGCTAAAGTATTCCGGGAGGAATAGGTGCCAAAGCATCGTCAAAACATACATCGCAATGAAGGGCTAATCCAATCAAGAAGAATTATTCTTAAGCACCTCACCCTGATTGCGAATCTGTTTCATAAAATTTTTTTGTTACAAAATCGCTGATTGTACACTGTACTTACTTTTATATGTAAGAACGTATATGAGTCGGAAAATTGTAAATACATTCACCGGCAAAATAATCGACACACTCAAAATATTGATGAAGTTTGTTTATAAATAACTTTAACTAAAAGGTTAAACGTGCTTTAAAAGGTTGCTCTGCAAAAAACAATACGTTCCTCCCGTTTTCGATGATGCTGAACACGGTGGTAGTGTTGGATATCGCGTCCGCTTCCTACCAACCCCTCCATCGGCCAATACTCGCCCCCGATTTTTTTTTTAACATTTCCCCCGTTTGCGAGGATGCTGAACATTGTGGGATGTGTTCCCGCTGCTAAAAAAGTCACCCCTTTCGGGGGCGAGCATTGGCCGGTGGAGGGGTTGGAAGGGGGTCGAAAGTGATATCCGACACCCTGCTCAGCACCCTCGAAAACGGGGGAAAGTGTTCTTTTCCGCAGAGAAACCTTTTAAAGCGCGATTAACCTCTGTAGGGGGGGTGCAGTGGCTTTTGACCGTTTTGAGGGGCTGTGCAACCCCAAAGATTCTAACACCGCCATCATGCTCAGCATCCTCGAAAACGAAAGGAACGGGGGGGAAGGTTATATTGTTTCGGCTCAAAATATTTACATGTTCGTCCGACTCACACCGCTACTAATGGTGATTTTTGGAAATACGATAGAAACAAAATTTTAGAGAGGTTAAACGATCTTCATCAAAGCTACATATTAGCAGTAATATCTAGAACAAAAGATAATAATTGATACAACACGCATTGTAGTAAATAGAGAGTAGTTGACCGACATTGTTGATGATGATGGACTAATGTATATTAAATTGGTGGTTTCGTTGTATTCAATCGAATAAATTTTTTATTGGAAACGTTGACTTTATTTGGACTCGATTCGTCAATGTAGTGTTCGCCGGATCAGGCCCATTACCTGGGAAAACATCCACCATATAATAATCGCTGGATGGTCAAAAATCAAAGTTACCACAAATTTTTTTTAGTCAACGTTGTAGAGAATATTATCATGTGCAAGTTTGAAAAGGAAATTTAAAAAAAAGAAAACACCCCTATTGCAAAACCCTAAATGGGGTGTGCAGTGTGACTTTTTGGTTGGATAATCGGGAGACACCCCTTCATCGACCCTGAAAACAGCAGCTTTTCAGGAATTATTTTTTTGAAAAATTATATCTTTATTGGACTTTATTGGACTATTTAGGACTTATTTTATTAAATAAGTCAATTCATAGGTACCTTGAAAAATTATCCTGTCTTTCACTTCGCTGCTGCTCTAAAACCACTAACTTTACAGTAAAATTGAATATGAACTTTCTGGTAGAGAACTTTCTTGTTTAGTGCTCTTTAACTTTTATTTGAAACATTTTGTCATGAGACTGTGTATTTTTGAGATAATCGCGAAAAAACATTTTTTGTGACCATTGACCCAATATGGCACACGGAAGTAATGGGGACTGTTTCTGTACTTATTTCTGATTTCTAAAAGAATACGCCTGTGAAAAAAAATCTGGCTCTAATTATTCCCTAATTTGGTCAATTTCGAAGCTATAACGCCTTGACTATTAATTTGCTCACAGAACCATGCTTCTATCTTTGTGGCACTTGACAGTAAATAGTGATTAAATAAGCCACAACTATTCCTTATATTTTGCATAACACTATAATTTGGCATTTGGCCATCCATTAATTTAGCTACATGGTAAATTAGTTCGTTAAATCGAATCTGGAAATACAAACCGGCAATAAAACACACATACACACAATTCGTTATACAAATGTTCATTAAATGTTTCAACGCGTAAAATTATATAAACGATTAACTTCTTACTGGAATTATAATACCGTTTCCCTTTTTCGACAACTAAATTAATTCGCGAATTAGGATCCTTTTGTTGTTTGCCAAATAACTTCGGCCATTTGTGCACATTAGAAGTCTTGTTAATCATTGTCGGGTCTGTTCTGTACTTAAATAAATTTTAAAGGTTGCTTCCAGCTGGTCGCCCTCCCCATCTAAATTAGCGGTGTTCCCCTTTGTTATCGATAATCCTAGAGGGCGTTGTCGAATATATCCGCAACGATTTATGGTACAGTAGTTCTTGACAAATTTAATACCTATTGTCGACTTGAGAATTACAGTTTTATGTAAATTGTACGGCTTAGGTGCCGTTTCCGTTTTCGATCACAGCCTTATTTTCAATTTTCAGAATGCTTTAGAATACAGCAGCGCCTTCATTCAGCATCGGCAAAATCTCAAATAATATGTAGCTCTCGTGTAAGTTGTTGCAAATCTATGGCTAGTATTGATTATTTCCATTTATGCTAGTTGGTAATTGTTTCTGCAAGTGGAAATTTCGCAACAATTAATTAAGTATGCTACTTAAACGACATAGCTTAAATTATCTTTATTATTAAGTTAATATTAGCCGTAAAAATCCATTCATTTTCCGACAGGTATTATGATTTTGTTGTAAACTTGGTTCTGCTTACGATAAACTCGAAGCTAGATCGGTTTCCGGAAAATGCGTTCCGAATACACATTTCCCAGTATCTAAATAGCGGCCAGATTTCCATATTCAACTGACCTTGGATCTTTCTTGGCCTATCTCTAGTATCTGGAAAATAATACGGTGAATTAAGACTCGAATAAAAGTATATATCGTAATAAAAGTTGGTATTGTGCCAAGAAGTAAAAGAGAATCCGTGAGAAATAAGTGACAGTAAACGACAAACTGTGTCACTCTGAATTTTTTAGGTAGGATTAACAAGAAGATAATCTATTTATTTCTGTCATCAGTTTTTTAAGAAACCCGTAGGAGCGACAATATTCAAAAAAATCAAGTATGCAATGTAAGACATATTAAAAATAATATTTTTTTTTCTCAAAAACCACAAACTGTATCAGTCTGAATTTCTTAGGTAGTATTAAAAAGAGGGTAATCTATCTGTTTCTGTCATCAGCTTTTTTGAGAAACCCGTAAGAGACAATATTCAAAAAAATCAAGTATGCAATGTATGGAATTTCTTAGTGTTATAATTTTGTGTTTCATAAAAATGTTTTTCTTAAAATTCGTATTCATTGCACTAGAAAATTGTTTCAGGATGAGTTCAGAAATTTGGTAATTATGCAAGGTTTCGGCAAAAAAGCTGTAATTTGGACAATTTTAGAGATAGATCAGTGAATAAAAAAACAGAATGCTCGTGAAAGATGCTTCTTTCATATATGGTGTAACCATTTTCAATACCATTATTTGATTAACACACAGGGTGAGTTAAAAACTAAGAAAAAAAACATGGTTCGAGGTTTTCCACTACCATCTAAGAGGCTTGGAAAAAATTTTCATCTATTTAATTTCTTCTGAAAGACAGAATAATTACCAACCAAAAAAAAGAAATCAAAAATCGGTCCATTCGTTCAGAAATAACAAGGTTTCAAAGGTGCAACCAAAATTAGATGCGACACTTTTTTTAACTGAGTATAATGCAATAATATCTCCGAATATGTAATACTATAATGTATCTAATAAGAAAGTGTAACGTAAATAAATTCCGTTCCGTTTTATGACTAATGTTTGAATTCCTATTTCAAATATTTGAAATAAAACCGCGCGATCTTGTAGAAAATTATAACGACTCACCATCTACCGTTACCCCTACCTTTCCGTCCCGCGAAATATCGCGTGGTTTCAGGAGCACATTTATACGCGGGATCCGCAAAAATCATTCCTTTTCCTTTTCTGCAGGCTTGTTTTTGGTCTGTCGACCTTACGCTCTCGAAGATATATCTTCGTTGTTGTGGTGCAGTTTTTTAGGTAGGATTAACAAGAAGATAATCTATTTATTTCTGTCATCAGTTTTTTAAGAAACCCGTAGGAGCGACAATAGTCAAAAAAATCAAGTATGCAATGTAAGACATATTAAAAATAATATTTTTTTTTCTCAAAAACCACAAACTGTATCAGTCTGAATTTCTTAGGTAGCATTAAAAAGAGGGTAATCTATCTGTTTCTGTCATCAGCTTTTTTGAGAAACCCGTAAGAGACAATATTCAAAAAAATCAAGTATGCAATGTATGACTGTGCGGCTAGGAATTTCTTAGTGTTTATATATAATTTCATACTTTATAACTTTATTACGAGTTTTTTACTAAAACTGAATTTTAATAAAATATAAATTGCAGTAATAGTATATTACAATACGAGATGGAAAGATCTTCATTACTGTCGAGTGAATATGTAACTTTGTTTTATTGTATCAGGCCTATCACCTGCCAGGGGAATTTACCGCCAGCCTGACAAGGCCTTCAATAAGACTGTGAGAAGACTAGACTTCACTTCCTCCGAATGCGAAAGGGAAAAGTTTTCGGCTCGATTTATCTAGATGAATATTTTATTCCCTTGAAATTGAAATTTTAGTTGCGTCTTCTGCTGCAGCAGTATAACTTAAACAACGTGCTCCGCGACATATTTTATTGAAGTATATATAATTCATAAATTGTTATCTGTATTCATGAAGTTAATTAAAACGTCAACTTCTGATTATGGAACTCGGCTTGCGTGAAGTCGCTTCATATTTCCTCTTTGGACATTGTTTTTCTGCTTAAACTAATTTCATTTTAAATTATAACTTGGCACAAGAATATCTTCATTTCGTTTTGTTTTTCTCATTAAATATTCGTTAATAATTTCTTAAACAGCAGATTGTTTTAATCTTCTAACATCTCCTCTAGAAACGTTCTCTGGGATTCAAAACGTCGAGATTCAAGTAAAAATCATTTATAGGTGAAAAGTTTTTCGTTTGGAAAATATGATGTTAGTACACAAGAAAGAAATTTTACAGTGAGCAACGTTATTAATGAGTTCTATAAGTAATAGTGAATAATATGATGGAATAAGAAAATAATTCCTTTGTTAATTATTAATTAACTATCTATTATTAATATCTATTAATTAACTAACTATCATTCACGGTGTACCACCGGGATCTATACTGGGACCGCTGCTTTTTAATACACTCAGTGCAAAAAAACGTGGCGCACCTAAAATTTGGTGAAAATTTGAACTGAAATATCTTGTGAACCAACCGTCCGATTTTGATGAATTTCAATTTGATATTTAGATAGTAATTAAGATAGTAGTATAGGTGTTTTTTCAGCTGTGTTCAAGGTGCGCTGTGGACTGTAATGGTGGCAATATATTTTTTTTAGAAAGAGCAAAATGTTAAGCAGTCTTTTCTGAATCTGTATGTTTTCTTTAAAATTTTTATCTCTTAAGACATAGGAGATACAAATCTGCACCAAAAGCATTGGTAGATATTGTTATTCCAATGGTAGCTGAGTAACTATCGTTAACTACCGTTTGTCACAAGTAGGCCGATAATAAAAATATACAAATAAATAATAGTCATGAAGTGTCATGAATGTCACTTTAATGTAAAGTTTTCAAATTTAAAGAGGTTTCTTGATAATTCAGTATAGTTAGTGATAATAATGGTGCAAATAACTGCTGAATTAGTAGCGAGCATTATGGGGTTGATAGATGATGACCGAAGTCAGAGATATGCGGCTTGTGCGGTTGGGTTGCCAGAAACTACTGTTAGAAGGGCAATTCGGAGGTACCGGGAGATGGGTAATTGCAGTCGACGAGAGGGTTTTGATCGTCCTAGAAGCACAACTCTGTTGGATGATCGCTTCATCTTTTTTGCAGAAGCTAAGAAATAGAGGCTGTAACTACTAATCGTCACCTACGAAAAATTCGCGGGACAGCTGTTTGTGACAATACGGTTCGCAACAGAATTAAATCCATTAATTTAAAATCCAGAAGACTTGCAACGGGACCGCGGTTACTTCGACAGCATCGGGTAGCTCGGCTTAATTTTGCCGAGACACCCCGTCATGTCATGTTTTTCTACCGAGACAGTCGATGACAGCCCGAATCTACATTGACATTTTACAGCAATATGTCTTACCTCATGCACAGTTGGTGGGCAGTAATTTTATATTAATGCAGGATAATGCCCGACCACATACCACGGCAATAGGGCAAAATTTCTTAGAAGCTTCGGGTATCACTACATTACAATGGCCTGCGAGCAGCCCCGATATGAACCCTATAGAATATTTGTGGGATGAATTAGGAAAAAGGGTACGTTCTAGCGAGAGACCTCCGGAAAGTGTTGCTGAAATGGCACGTGCATTAGTGTAGAAATGTGATCGTATACCAATGGAAACGATAAGAATCCTAATTTCCAGTATGCCGCGTAGACTAGAAGCTCTCAGAGTTGCCAGGGGTGGCAATACACGGTATTAAGCAGTTAACCCAGTTTATAATTTTGTGTTTCATAAAAATGTTTTTCTTAAAATTCGTATTCATTGCACTAGAAAATTGTTTCAGGATGAGTTCAGAAATTTGGTAATTATGCAAGGTTTCGGCAAAAAAGCTGTAATTTGGACAATTTTAGAGATAGATCAGTGAATAAAAAAACAGAATGCTCGTGAAAGATGCTTCTTTCATATATGGTGTAACCATTTTCAATACCATTATTTGATTAACACACAGGGTGAGTTAAAAACTAAGAAAAAAAACATGGTTCGAGGTTTTCCACTACCATCTAAGAGGCTTGGAAAAAATTTTCATCTATTTAATTTCTTCTGAAAGACAGAATAATTACCAACCAAAAAAAAAGAAATCAAAAATCGGTCCATTCGTTCAGAAATAACAAGGTTTCAAAGGTGCAACCAAAATTAGATGCGACACTTTTTTTTAACTGAGTATAATGTAATAATATCTCCGAATATGTAATACTATAATGTATCTAATAAGAAAGTGTAACGTAAATAAATTCCGTTCCGTCTTATGACTAATGTTTGAATTCCTATTTCAAATATTTGAAATAAAACCGCGCGAACTTGTAGAAAATTATAACGACTCACCATCTACCGTTACCCCTACCTTTCCGTCCCGCGAAATATCGCGTGGTTTCAGGAGCACATTTATACGCGGGATCCGCAAAAATCATTCCTTTTCCTTTTCTGCCGGCTTGTTTTTGGTCTGTCGACCTTACGCTCTCGAAGATATATCTTCGTTGTTGTGGTGCAGTGATTCAAAGTTACCAGGTACAGTCAAAAATATTTTATTATTATTAAGAGATATGTGTACATGTTCTACAGCTGGGCCAAGTAATTAAGGCTTTGTAAGAACCTTAAAATAGGTTAATGCCATATTAAATTTTACGGTTTAAACAATAGCAACTACTTGGACTGAGCTGTGGGCACAAAAGCCACGTCTATATTTTTTTCTCTATTTTGGTACATGATTACCACTTTATTTTTTTATTGAATTAAATATATATTTAATTTAAATTTGAATCGTTCGATTTTGGACTACCTACCTGGTGATTTTGAGTTACTGCTACTGTTTTACCGAATGGTAGCATACTTTAAGTTTTTTAAAAAAGATATTACTTCGACAGCGTAAGCCATAGGCATTAGCTTATAATTGGCATCGCCAAGGAGCGGCATTTATTTCAATCTTTTATTTTTTTTATTTAATCATATAGTGAAAATTTGCATACCACATTCTTGTGTTGATAATTTTATTCTTTTTACTTTGATAAAGTATAATAAGTAATGAGTAAGGTTTTCAAAAACGTGGGTATAACAGCGATTCATTCGTCGAGCAACAAATTACAACAACTTTTAGACAATCCAAAGGATAAAATTGTTCCAAATGAAAGGTCTGGGATTTACGAAATTAGTTGTAATGATTGTGATCGAAAATATATTGGACAAACGAGACGGTCAATTAACACCAGATTTAAAGAACATATCTGAGATAAAGAACATAGAAAGGCTCATCTAAAATATGGAGGAACAGATAAGTCTAGTGTTGCACAACATGCTTTTGACAACAATCATAGAATAGATATTAGTAATTTAAGATTAGTTAGAAATGTGACCAATAATAGACAGTTGGATGCATTTGAGAGCATAGAAATTGTAAAATGTAATAGTAGTATGAATAGCGACAAGGGACCTATCCCGTATAGCCCGCTTTACGCGTTGCTTAGCAACCGATCATTGAAGCGTGATTAGTCACGCGTAAATTTCACGGTGATATCATATAGTGACGTCACCGGAAAAATAGTATAAATATGGTAGATTTTGTAATTTAAGATTAGTTTTAATCGTCTCCGGATGATGCCAACTTGGTCGGCGAAACGCGCGTCGAGCGAAAGTGTTTTGGTGTTTGTGGAAACTACTCCGAGTGTTACAGTTACATCAAAGGTTCCAGCCCTATCCAGTAAAGAAAAAAATCATTACGTCACATCTCCTGGATGAGAGGCCCTTTAATTAGGGTAATGTAATTAAAGAGGAGAGGTGTTACAAAAGTAAAAGAGATAACGAAATTATTATCAAACTAGTAAGTAATATTAAGACTAGCAACCTAGTTAAATTTCCAAAAATATTTTCCAAAAACAATATGGAAACACTACACACAACGCATTCTGCCTAAAGCTCAATTCTTAAATCAGTTCATCGCATCGAAATACTACCAAAAAGCAATTTTGGAGCGACTAGAGCGTACCGGGTCGCTCTAATGTCGTCCTGGCGCTGTCACTCGACGGCACAGCCTGACTGGCAGCGACAGTCAGGGCCAGAATTCTATTAAATAATGTCTCTTACGAAACGAAAAACAGAATACGCATTAGCTTGCTTCGACGGTAAACGCGAAGGCCCCCAGCGAGACGAAAGCTGTTCCGCTGAAAATAAAATATATAAAAACTTCCTAATTCGTTACACAAAGAATTAATTCAAAGTTCCGCAAGTCGGGGATCCGTTATCAGATTAGACTAAAAGTTTGGGTTAAATGCATTTGTAAAACAGCCACCATGTTTTAGGTAGCGGGGAAGCTATCCGAAAGCCGCAGTTGAATGTCGACTAACGATTAAATCGACTAACAATATTAGATGGAAAAATGTGTGCTACACATTAAAAAAATCTTATAAATGTTGCAATTTGACAAAATCCTATGAGTCCCTAGGTACTATATATCCCTATTAGTCTGGTACGGTTACTCGTCTATATTCTTTTTCGATGAAAGTTCCTCTATTGTAATTATTGTTTTCACTATGATTAAGAAGTATTATTATGATTTGAACAAGCGTTTGCAGATTGTAGAAACCGTATGTCGAGATACCTCTCAATGTGTATTTATCTTTGGTGACGGGCCAATTTGTATCAGACGAGGTTTTCTGCATATTGGAGACGGCTCTCGCATAGCCATAACTCATTTTAGTTTGCAAAGAAAATACCCCGCCAGACTTTCATGAGTTTTAATTGGAAGACTAAAACTAATAGACGAGTAAGTCAGTCTGTTATAATAACAGTTTATAAATGTGTTTAACTTCATAGGAAAGAGAAAATAAACCCTTCCTGCCAAGAGTAATTTAAACTAAAAACCTCGCTGAAACAGCCGATTAGATGGATAATAAATTAATCTGCACGTTGCAGCTATTTTTCCATTAACTGCTACGTTGTCTATACATACATTCCCCAATAATAATGTTAAATATTGGTAGGTAGAAGTGAAAAGAGATCAGATTTCACCCTGGTCTTGTTCTCTTCATTGTTAAGAAAATAATGCGGCTAAATAGTGGAGATCATGTTTTCATTAATGTTTCGTAGTTCATAGTTCAGCATTGGGCATAAGAAAAGACCGGGAATCTTTGATACAGCCTCCATTTTGTTGAGATACAATCAACAGCCGATTCCCCAAATTATACACAGCTTTATTGGCATAATTGTTGGTCGCGTTCGTTCTAAATACCAAAGTTTTTATATAACCCTGAAGTCAGTATCCACTGTTAACAACCTACCTATTATGTATGAGGTAGTTACACAAATATTTCAAATTTTAATTTATTATATTTTTTAGATTTACTTATTATACGAGATCCGACTGTGAGTTTGCTATTGCTAGCTGTTAAAAATTGTTTAGAGTGAAAGATAGTCAGCGCGCTCATCATTCGTTAGGCAAGGATGGCGAGAGCTAGCTGATAGAAATATATTGAAAATTATAGTTAAAATAACTATGTAGTGTTTAAAATTAAATTCTAAAGTGTAATAGTAAAAAAACAGAAATTATGGTAATACGTGATTGGTTGGCAACTAACGAATATTGTGAGAAATGTACAAGTAACTAAGGAAGTTTGTTTTGTTTTGTGAGGGGACTTCCTTAGTGAAATATAATGATGCTAGGGGGTACGTATTAGGCACTAGAGGCGGTAACTACGTGTAGAATTTCTCTGAGAAAATTAATCCTTTAAATAGTAAAATTAATGTACACATTCCTGCAAGTACACATAAACTGCCACAAAAAGTCACAAAAGTCACAAATTAAAACATCTAGGTTAATTAAACATTACTTAAAACATTATATATACCGACCTGGCAAATATACGATTACAGATTGCATTATAGGCTATGATGGTATTTGTAATGTTAAGAAATGATGTGAAAATTTAAAATATAATAAAGTATTACTAATAGATCTGTTAACAGATATAATTTCAGTGATCGCACAGTAAAGAAACACCTGATAAGATAACACGATACTTACTATGTCTCTTCCCTATTGAAGCAATAGGGATGAGACAGAGTAAGTATCGCGTTACCTTATCAGGTGTTTCTTTACTGTGCGATCACTGAAATTGAAAAGGGCGAGAAGGGGAGAACTGAAATCACTGAAGGGCGCCAGTTCTAAGAACACTTATTTATTTTGAGGAAGGTTCACTGTAAAGTGAACTTTAGTCCTCTATGGTCCGTTCGGGGAGGTTCAATTAGGCCTCTATATTTTGCACCATGTTCCTCTCGAAAGGTTGAAATTATTTTGACTGGTAAATGAATCTAAGATATTTTATATGAAGTATTGAAATTTAATAATCTTCTCAATTATAGAATGTAAATTGTGAACTTTGAAATGAGAATAATAATAACGCAGAAGCTACATTTATAAGACTTTATTAATATAGATTTTATTAATATAGAAAAGGAAGTAATTTGTCTAAACGACAATTAATTGCAAAGCACAAAGAAGAAAGTTATGGATTTTGCAAATTATATTGCAAAGCGGAAGTATGTTTGTCTACACATATCCAAATTATAATGCAAGATGGAAACTCAAACTTTAAAAACTTATTAATATCCTACGCCAAAACCTACGTAACTTAAACTAATTACATGGGCATGAACCTCTGGAACAATGTATCCTTAAAATTTAAATTTTTTTAAAATGGTTATTACCTTGAGACGTTTTTTTATAATCCTTTTTATTTACGAAGCACAACACAATATTTATTAATCTCACTTCACTTGTTTATTTACTTCTGGGCTGGAGTCTGCTACTGCTGCCCTCTCTTGGAATGATGTTGCACTTTCACTATGCTGCTATCTTCTTCAGCGCACCTGCTGCCATCTATCGGTATTACATCGCACTCTGAAAATCGGCTATACTCGAAGCGAAGCTTGTTTGTAAACGTTGAATTCTTATTAAATTTTAAATCTTGTGCTTCTCTACTCACTGTTTATTTATATCTGTGGAAATATTTACTGCATTATCTGCTTTGTTTGCTGTACTCTTCTACACCTTGTAGACTCTGACTGGAGACGTCACATTTGAAATGTCGTATTTTCGACCCAAAAACCACTTAATACGTTGTTTAAATTTTCTCTGGAATATTTCTCTTTGGGATTCTTACACCGTAGCACAGATTTGTTTACTTAAACTTATTTTTAACAATTAAAATTTACAATTTTCTACACACACATTTAGCGAGCTGTCCTTACTTTGGACGCTATTACCATACTTCTTGCATTATTATTTGTTTCTCCGGTTGTTTTTAAGTTATTGGAATTTGAACAATTGAACATCCTTAATTACGAGCTTCTTGTTACGCTATTTTCACATGATTTGGCCAATCATGTCAAGGCTAGTATTTTAATTAATTTGTTTTACATTTAATTTCTATAATTTATTATCTAAACGGTTTTATTTTGTATTTTAAACAGTATTCGCTCATCACAATTACCTTTCGTAATCTAATTTCAACATTCAAAAGCCGAGTTGACTCTCGTACCCCGTTTTTAATACGATGCTTCTACATTAATCTGTTTATATAAACATAGTTTATGTCGATGTGATATATTATAGAAATTTTGTTATATAGTAGAAATGACTTTGATATTGACACAATTAGATATTGACCAATCAGATGCGCCGTGAATTTCGCATAGTTCTTGCAATCTGTAGAGATGCGTGCGTGAGTCCACTGTTACTAGAGTTGAGACAATATAGATTGTTCACCAATTTTATTTTAAATCATAATTTAGTGTGTTTATAATATTTTAACTGTTTATTTTGGCTCTAGATACTCGTTTATCTCAATTAGACATTTTTGTATACAGTTTTATTAATAAAGCATTGCTTGAGAAGTGCAACTACAAATACCATATATCAATGTAGTATTAGAAATACTTAATAACTAGTTTCATTTACTACAGACGCAAATAAACACAACGTTGCACATGTAGAACTGATGATACATCTTGCGACAAATTTGTTCATCTTTACATTTGTGGTGAGATTTAATTAAATGATCCTCTGTTATTTGTTATCATCCAGTTACCAGTGTTTGAGATCCTTAAACTATTCAGTAAACTAGTCAGGCCCTTATCCTCTAGAGTAAGATATTTGGATCTCTACTCGAGGCAGCGAACTGAATTGATAATTTAAAATTACAACGAGACATTTAATTATGCATGTTATCAGAGTTGAATGTTGTGCGGTTACATCTGTTGTCAGTAGTGTGTGGCTTACAGTATTTGTTCTGTTAGTAGCTGAAGATTCTCTGAATATAGGTAAAAGAAGCCCTGGGTAAAAAAGTGAGTGGTAGTTAATAGCGAACAAAACTAACACAATAATAAATTTGTGTTAATTTTGTTCGCTATTTCCTGAAGAAATGGAAGGAATCTACATATCTACACATATAATGCAACGCGAATGTACCGTAAAATTAAAATAAATTAAAATTAAAATAAATGTAGCTGACGGGGGAAAGTTTCTGCAGATGCCATTTGCTTTCCATAAAGGAACTGGAAACTCGGAAAGCGTCTCGATGCCAGCAATAAAATTGGAAACTAGCGCATTTCAAATCTTATATAAAAGCTGCATAACTTGAGAAAAGCGGAAACTTCACAATGCGCGTAATTCTATTTTATATATGAGGCGTCTAATTTTTAAAGCATTCGAGAAAACCTTTGAGTCTGTTATATATTATGGGAATGGACTTTCATAGCCTGCTATTTGATAAATGGCTTGTCGCATTGAATGGGCAATGGGCATATATACGTACAATCGATTTCCGATCGGCTATGGACATTCTTGCACATCAATCTACAATATATGCAGTGCAGTTACCAAATTAGACCATTCGTAACAATATTATGACGGAATTTGTGATATTTCGTCGGGGGTATTTTTCTGACCATTGTAACATATGCACTTGCACACTTGGGATATCGAATGATGGCAGTATTCAAGTTTTGAACGTATAGACTAAACGCACACTTTCTAATTGTTTCAATCGTGGACATTAGCGACATTTTTTTTGGAATATATAGTAGATATTGACTGTGATATAAAGATAAGGGACATCTTGCAGCCCAGATCTCATTCCGATTCAAATCTCTGGGAACAACTTCAGGGAATTAAAAGACTAACTCCTCCAGTAGCACCCATGAGGAAACCTAATGACGAATGGGCCCGCTCCAATAAAGAAAAAGCCGATCTATTTGCAGAACATTTATATAATGTCTTTCAGCCTGCTGCTGCAGCACCTGGAAACATCAACAATGAAATCGAGGAGTTCCTAGATGTGCCGTGCCAAATGTCTCCACCAGTAAAGCCCATAAGTATAGCTGAAGTTAAAGCTGAAATAACTAAGCTTAACAACCATAAAGCTCCAGGTTACGACCTAATAACCGGCCTAGTCCTAAAGAAGCTACCTCGTAAAGCTGTGGTCCTCCTCACAACCATCTATAATAGAATACTAAGCCTCTGCTACTTCCCCGTCCTATGGAAGTATGCAGAAATAATAATGGTCCATAGACATGGAAAACCAACTCATCATGCGTAACATCCTACCGACCAATAAGCCTTCTGCCAACATCTAGCAAAATACTTGAGAAAGACTGCTACTCAAAAGAATACAGGAAGAACACGAATTAGCCAATCTACTACCCACTTATCAGTTTGGGTTTCGAGAAAACATGTCAACGATATACCAAGCCCACAGGATAGTAAATCAAATAGCTAAAAGTATTGAGGAAAAGAGATTCTGCAACGGAGTATTTCTAGATGTCTCACAAGCATTTGATAAAGTGTGGCACGTAGGTCTAATATACAAGCTGAAAATGATGCTTAATCACAATTATTATCTACTCCTAAAATCATACCGTACTGACAGAAACTTTTCAGTAAAGGTCAATGATTCGATCTCTAACTTATTTTCTATAAAATCTGGTGTTCCAGGGCAGTGTGCTAGGGCCACTCCTGTACCTCATATATACCAGCGATTTACCCGAAACGGAAAACACTATGATAGCAGCTTTCGCCGATGACGTTGCAATCTTATCTACACATGATAATCCCGGCACAGCCATAGAAAACATACAAATCCACCTGGATCAACTTAACGAGTGGTACAACAGATGGCGAATAAAAATAAACCAGACTAAATCCGTCCAAGCAATATTCACCACACGCACAAGCATCTGCCTGCCTGTAACGGTCAACGGAGTCCCTGTACCTGTACAACAAGACGTTAAATACCTCGGATTGCATCTAGATCAACGACGACGACGACAACTAGACCTAATATCCAGGCAGATGTATTGGCTCATGGGTCGTAAATCCAAACTATCAGTTAAGAATAAAGTCCTCTTATATAAAGCAATAGTGAAACCCGTATGGTCATACGGTGTCCAACTTGGGGATGCACCAAACATACATATATATATATATATATATATATATATATATATATATATATATATATATATATATATATATATATATATATATATATATATATATATATATATATATATATATATATATATACATATACATATACATATACATATACATATACATATACATATACATATACATATACATATACATATACATATACATATACATATACATATACATATACATATACATATACATATACATATACATATACATATACATATACATATACATATACATATACATATACATATACATATACATATACATATACATATACATATACATATACATATACATATACATATACATATACATATACATATACATATACATATACATATACATATACATATACATATACATATACATATACATATACATATACATATACATATACATATACATATACATATACATATACATATACATATACATATACATATACATATACATATACATATACATATACATATACATATACATATACATATACATATACATATACATATACATATACATATACATATACATATACATATACATATACATATACATATACATATACATATACATATACATATACATATACATATACATATACATATACATATACATATACATATACATATACATATACATATACATATACATATACATATACATATACATATACATATACATATACATATACATATACATATACATATACATATACATATACATATACATATACATATACATATACATATACATATACATATACATATACATATACATATACATATACATATACATATACATATACATATACATATACATATACATATACATATACATATACATATACATATACATATACATATACATATACATATACATATACATATACATATACATATACATATACATATACATATACATATACATATACATATACATATACATATACATATACATATACATATACATATACATATACATATACATATACATATACATATACATATACATATACATATACATATACATATACATATACATATACATATACATATACATATACATATACATATACATATACATATACATATACATATACATATACATATATATATATATATATATATATATATATATATATATATATATATATATATATATATATATTAACACTGGTATAATTTTGATGACCGGGGATGCAGAGTCGCTTCCCATGTCCGGTGTAAAGTAAAATTAGACGCCTCTATTACTCTAATAAAGGACAATGTGCAATTATGATACTCTACAATTACTCCAGATTAGAGATGATCTGCATTAACACGTACCTACTTATTCCGGAGTATAATGAATGTAAATGGTTGCACCGAACGGGCACGTTATAATTTTAATCAGAAATAAGGAATATAACCGCCTTATATTAAACCGGATTCAGCCACATTTTCTCTCTATTATGCAAAATAGTCCACTCATATTGTATTCCTCAGTCCTGGACGTTCAGCGCTGAAACCACGGCTCGCAATTACCCTTCTTTGCGTGAATATACGGAAATAAGCTCCCTTACATTTCTCATTAAAACTTGACTCTAGTTTGCGCTTTGAACTGTGGCTATACATATTTGCTTGATATCATGCAGCGGCAAATCCGCCGTTTATCTTTTCTGGTGTTGTTACTGCTGACTGCGTTTTTGCGTTATCTAACTCCACGCGCCTGGTTGGCGTGTCTAAAAAATTATCATTTCAGTTAAGACGTACACAGCGGCTTTTCTTCCTCTTCTTCTACTTACTCTACTTGTGT